>PVIH01016566.1:42500-45141 GCA_004025045.1 Sigmodon hispidus
CTTCCTCCCCTTTTCTCATGCACGTGCATGTGCACACACGCGCATACACGCGCACACCCACACATACACACACATCATCCCAAATACCCTTTCATTTGTTCTCATGGCTCTTCTTGCCCATCACCCCACTGTGGGCAGGTTAGCTCCACCCGTAGCAGCAAACAGAAAATTCAGTGCCCTTTCAGCACCATCTTCCCGAGGGGAAACAGGTGCTAAATCTCCTGGAAGTACTTAAAATTCCCAAGAAAGGTCAGACAGATCCTTTTAATGGACTCAGCTCCAGGAGAGGACACGGATGACAGTGGTAGCAGTCGTCATCCATATAGTATTTATGGTTCGCCAGGTGCTAGCCCCAGCTCTTTTACACATTAATTCACAGCAGCCTCACGAGGTGGTAACTATTATCATCCCTAAATAAGGAGGTGAAGCTCACAGGGCTAAGGAGCATGCCCAGGGTCACCCAGTGGCTGGCGGAATTGGATTCCAGTCAGGCCTCTAGAAGTGAGAAGTTAGGAACAGCCAGGGTTCTGTTCTTCATCTCCTCCCCCCTCGGCTAGAAGTGCAGGCTGGATCCTACCCACCTGCCGACAGGTCCCCTAGAGGTATCCCCATGGATACCCTCACTTTTCCTCAGCGGCAAAAGCCAGGAAGCAGGTTCCCTACCCTGTTCTAAATAAATCATCGATCTGTCCCCACGTCTTGATATGGAGTTGGTGTTTATTATTTCAAAACCAGATTGTTACCGCTCTGAACCAAAATCAATGTGCTTTACTCAAACAAGCAGATCGATGAGGCCAACGGCAGCGGCTTCCCCCTCCCCCCAGCCCCAGCCACCATCGATAGCGCTGATGATTAATTAAGATGCCAGGCGTCCAGACTGCTATCCTGGCCCATCAATTTAATTGCAATTCAGATACAATCAATAGCTCACTTTGTCTTGGCCCCTCAGCAGCCCCCGCCTCCTGTTTCAATTATCAGGCACATGCATCAGCCTCATCTCCCAGTTGGAGGGTTTCCCAGAGCTGGCTGGCCAGAGCAAACCCCCAGCTGGCTGTCAGCAGCCCAGGTGTGAACTCCACTTCTGCCTCTGGCCCAGCCTTTGTGACCTTGGCCAACCCAATGGCTCCAATCTCAAGCCTCGGTTTCCTTGGCTGAAAGCAGAAGCAGATCTATCTGGGATCCTTTGCTGACTTGAATGCTGTAATCTGGAGGACTAGACCTTTTGGGCCTCCACTGTGGGCCCTGGTGAGATCAGTACAATTTGGAGTCACCTCCTGCTGTTCACTGTTCTGACCTTGTTCCAAACAAGAAGCCATCTCACCATTCCCTTTACCTCAAGCCCAGAAACACTTTAGGAAAAGAGAATTACAGGGGTTTTGGTCATTTGGCCTTAAGCTCAAGGTCAAGGTAGGGCAAGGAGGGAGTCCTTTCTGTAACCCTGCTTCAGGAGACAGGAGACAAGAAAATCCTATTTCTCTGTGTGTTCACTGAGTCAGCCAAGCTGTTCTTGTTTTCTGACTTGGTCTCCAGTACTGCCATGTGGAATAAGGTCCAGGGTCCCTGTTTAAAGGTGGCAGTGGACCTGGAGTATGCTTTAGCTCATGATAGAGAAAGAAACCCTCACTCAGTAAGGCCTCCCAAATGAAGAGCAGGGGGACCCCTGACATGGGGATGGATGGGAGGTTTGGGTGACTTCTGGGATACTTTCTACCCTCCCAAATGCACAACTCTGTAACAATGCAGAAACTGAAGCCTCGAAGACTCAATAAGGAAAAACAATAAGACGTCAGATTATAGCTGAAAGAGAAATGTGGGGGCTTGGCTGGCTCTCTCTCTCTCTCTCTCTCTCTCTCTCTCTCTCTCTCTCTCTCGCTCTGATGTTGGAATGGAACCTGAAGCCACACCTGTGCTCTATCCTGAGCTAAAGGCTCCGTATCCTATTGTAGACCAGCTCTGTCTGATGGTCTGTCCTTTCTGGGTCTTCCCTGACCACCCCCAGCCCGCTCGCCCAGTCAGGCTAGGTGTTGATGGCTCTGGCTCTGGCTCTCTCTTCAGGTTACCCAGACCACATGGTGTTCTCTGAGTTCCGCCGTCGCTTTGATGTTCTGGCTCCACACCTGACCAAGAAACATGGGCGCAACTACATAGTGGTGGATGAGAAGCGGGTAGGTTGGCGTCTCCAGGATCTTTGCGGTCGGTCCCCTCACTCAGAGCCCTCTACCTATTTTCTAGATATTACAGGTTGGCCCTTGCTCAAGGTTCCAGAGTTCCAGCCAACCAGCCTAGGACAAAGACACAACACTGTGGCAGTGTGAAGACAGCCCAGAGCATGAGCTGCAGAGACTGGGAGGGACCACTGACATATGGGTGTCTGTGCTTTAGAGGCCAGACAGTAATGCCAGAGCCTCCCAAGTAGATGATTAGGATTTATGTTTTGGGTATCTCACTGATGGCATCTGGGTCCCTCGGCCTTGGCTTCCATGGCAGGATCTGGATCCTGAAGTAGGAAGCTTTCCAGGGTTGAGCAATCACCCTTCCTAGGAGAGGTTAAGCTGGCAAGCCCACTTCGGTACCCGAAGACTGTGGGCCTCTTACAACCAAGAACAATGAACTCAGGACTGCAGAAGTGTCTTTATCACTT
>PVIH01016567.1:0-16722 GCA_004025045.1 Sigmodon hispidus
AGTTGTTTTATATAACTCTGTTTAGATATTTTGTATAATAATATATAGTTAGGATATTGTTGTCTTTTGATACAAAATGTGTATTTTGGTCAATATTCATAAGATTGTTATACTTGAAATTATTATGGAGGAGCTGTACACTCATTTTGGAATGCCTATTTTTACAATGTTAGCTTCACTTTCTTGGTTGATTGGGATTTCAGATTATGATTACTCAGATTTGCCACCAAATAGTCAGGGTACTCAGGCTTTTTGGAAACTTGTTAGAAAATACCTGGTAGATAGGCATCTTCAACCACTTCATAGACAAAGAGAATATGGCATTCAAGATTTTCTTATCTCGAATTTGGCCTTGAGAGACATGACAACTCCTGGCATCACCGTTCCTTTCTCAAGCTGGTGTTGAGCATCATGGACATCTTGCAAAAGAATTGTCTTGTTTGGTGAACAATGGCCTGAGGGGCAAAGAACAGCACTTTTCCTGACTGCTGTAAGTGTACTCATTATCCAAAATGGATGAGCAGGGTGAAGGATAGAGACTGCCGAAGCCTGCCTAGACAGGATAAGACAGTCCTACCAAAAAATACCCTGCTTCTATGGAGAATTGTCAGATATCATAGGCCAGTTGCCACAAAGATCAATGGTCCTGTTGTACAGAGAAGTGGTGGATGACTGTCCAGGTAGTTAACTGTCATTGTCTTCTCCTAAATTTTGGAAGTTACTTCATCATGCTTCCAACTACAGGTATATATTTTCCTTCTCAGGTCTTGATGGTGTTGAAGACTGGATAGTTGAGGTTGTTACTACTTCACACTTCACATCTCAGCAAGGACACTCAGGTGTTAGAACTTTATTGTTCGAGATAAACAGCATTGAAGCAATCCCTGTGCATTTCCTTGTATCAAGATTTTAGACATTAAATTGCACCTTGTATTTGTTGTTTGTTAGTAGTAGTTTGACCTCACTTATGTTAGTACCTTTCTCTTCCCCAGACACTGCCTTATGATGATCCCTATAGTATGTAGTTTTATATTTAGTTTAGAACCCTCTTATTTAGACAGAAGGGGGAGATGTATTGGGAAATCTGAAACCATGCAAAAAAGCCTCACCAGAGCGCTGAGCCGGGCAGAGTAGGGGAGGAAACAACGAACGAGCACTGCGCAGGAAGACAGAAGCGTCGTGTCGCTGGATGAGTGACATGGAAGGAAGGACTGGCCGGCTGGGACTGATCTCGCTCTGCTGGGCAGATGGTTCCATGGATCGCTCCTGCTCTGCACGGTTAGGATTGCTCTGGTTCTCCACAGTTGGGACTGCTCCTGTTCACTGCGGTGCAGATCATTGGTGCTCTCCAAGGTCCTGCTCTTCGCTTCTTCGTCCTTCTCCTACTTTTTCTCCTTCTCCCCTGGAACAATCCCTGTTATGTAAGTACCTTTTAAATAAATATCCTTAGTTAACATATGTTTCTTGGTGGGTTAGTACCGTGATACATTTGCTTTAATTTGTTTGTATCACTTCAAAATAAAACTCAGTTGTTACATGAAAGTAATATTACTGTTTTGCTCAGGGCAAAATATGTGTTAAAGTAATTAAATGATCATGATGTGAAAATTTCACTGATTTCATTTAATTACTAAGAATTTTATGAGCTATACCCTAAATTTAAAGAAATATATGTAAATGAAATTTTTTTCCTTATAATGTATGAAGAAAAATGAACTATAAAAATGTTCAGAGGCTACACATTATGATGCATGCCTTTAATGCCAACACTTGAAAGGTATTATTAAGCAGATCTCTGAGTTCCAGCCCTGCCTAATCTATATTGCAACTTTTAGGAGTGGCCTACACAGAGAACACATGTCTCAAAAAACAAACAACAAAAAGAAAAATCTCCAGTTAAATTTTACTTTTAGACAGGGCTTACCATTTATTCCAAAATACCCTCATTAATGGAAAGACTAAACTTCTTCTGACTTTTTGGTCTCATTAATAATAGAATCTAAAAACAGATTTTAAAGAAGTGTTCATGGATAGTTTTAGAGAAAGCAAAACAATACAGACAAGCAGAAAACCAAGGCAGTTGTCTGGAGGAGAGAAGCTGAGATAAAAATAATTGTTAAGCTAGGCATGGAGGGCTGAGAAACAACAACAAAATCCAGAATCATGGGGAATACTATTAGGAGGCAATTGGTAGATCTATGCTTACAAAATACCCAATTCAAAGCTCTTGTGATCCAAGGCAAAGGATTACACCAAGACTACAGGGATTGAAATAAAAATAGACACAGCTAATTAAAAAGAGAAAAGCACTCTCTAAAAATGTGGGTAGTGTCCTGAGGAAAAAGTCCAAATAAAATCAACCATGTGATAAATCCAAGTTTTACAAGCACTTTATAATCTTGCTTCTTTCTTCAGATGAAGTTGGGGTAAGAGAAAAATTTCATTCTTCCTCTGAAAACTGGCTTCTTCCAGTTTGGTCATGATTTTTCAGTTCATTATCCACATTTTCATAGCCACAAATTCCTCCTCTTTCTGTCTCAGACTTTGGATACTAGACCTGAGGGTATGTACTATCCTGCCCTTATTGGAATTTCAATGCTCATACATATCATAACAATTTTTAGAAAAACTGAGTCTATGATTGAATATCCATTTTCTTTCCCTACAGTGTTAAGGTCAGTTTGGATTATAAGTTTCAATGGGGAATTATAAAATTGTCTAGTTACTATGTGTACTCCATAATCATTGGACATAACACTAGAAGTTAAGAATGTTGACACAATTAACCACAAAGGCACCATTATTCTGTAAAATTTTAATTGGGTTTGGTTAGTTTTGGTTTCTGCTTGTACTCTCATCAATCAAAGAAAGGGTAAATGGCCGTGGGATATCTTTTTCACACTGTAAATTACCATTGGCTAACAAAGTTACTGTTTTGGCCTACAGCAAAGATACTTATAGACAGGTTAGAGGAGAACAGCAATCTCACTGTAGCTAGAGTTAGAGGAGATTGTGAAAAGTCTGATGTTGATGCTGGGAAGAGAACTTAGATTCTCTGAAAGAACCATCTCTCCAGCCCCATAACTGTACTGTAACTCAACTTTGACTTCTGAAAATTTATTAATAAGTTTGATATAGTTTTCATATGTGTGTATTCCCAGTGTGTGCAAAAACTGATTTTCTTGGCTTTGATGACTTATTGCAAGATTTTTCATTAATTTTACTGGTTAAGTTAAAATTTTGGATCATGCTGACTATAATAAATGTATTTATAGCACAATTTTTGTAAAACACTACAAAATAAATGTGTATCATTGTAATTTTTATTAATTGTAGAAAACTTATTTTTAGCAATATCTAATTGCTTTAAGTCTATGAAATGAGAGATGAAGACTCTAACATAATATATAAAATATATTAAGATGTTAAAATATCCCATTTTTGTTCAGTTTATGATTTTATAATAAAAGCCTTTTTAGTATTTCTTGTGAACATTTATATCATTATTATTCTTATTCTTATAAAACTACAAAAGAGAATCATTTTACCTTTGATGTCCAGGTTAAGAAAGTGTACTATCTGCACAGACATAGCTCAAGATCAGCAGATGCCATAATGAAGGCTCATTTTTACGAGATAGTTTAGACTCATCTTATACTCATATTTCTTCTTGCAAAAATATTTTAAATCAAAAGCACTTTACTTACAATTTGCAGGAAATAGGTAATTGTAAAATGGAATCTTCTCAAGCTTCAAATTATGTATTTTATATAAGTCCTTATAGAAAATTTTTAAAATGGACACAATAAATAAAACAGCTTTTCATATTTAAATTAATTTAAAGCCTGGCTTAAACCTTAACTTGATTATAAATTATACCAATTTAACAGTGTGATTTCTTTTTTCCATTTTTACTTAAAAAGGTATTTTTTATATTTACCACTGCTCCCTCATCCTTTTCTCCTCCAATAGCCTTCCGGACTTTCTTCAGCCTACCTATGTAAGAGAAACAATACTAAAGCTCAAATACCACATCAACTCGCACATGCTAATAGACTTCAATAACCCACTTTCACCCTAAAATAGTTCACCCAGACAGAGACTCAACAGAGAAATAAGAAATCCAAAAGGGGTAATGATGCAAACGGATTTAATAGACATTAACAAAAGCTTCCACCCAAACGCAAAAGAATATACATATTTCTCAGCACCACATGGAACTTTCTCTAAAATTAACAACATAATTGGTTGTAAAGTAAATATCAACAAATACCCAAAAAAACTGGAACTAGTCCCTTGTATCATATTAGACCATGATGGCCTAAAGGTAGATTTCAACAACATCCAAAATTACAGAAAGCCTAGTATCACATGGAAACTGAACATCATTCAATTGAACACCCTCTGGGTCAAGGAAGAAATTAAGAAAGAAATCAAAGACTTATTAGAATTTAACGATATCAACAAAATTCTGCCAAACTGTATACAACAACATATAATAAATACCATCCACCATGATCAAGTAGGCTTCTTCCAAAAAATGCAGAAAAAGACATTTGTAATTCTTCTGCTGAGAATTCCCTTTTTATTTATGAGCCCCATTTTTTCATTTGGTTATTTAAGGATTTGGGCTCTGGTTTCTAGAGTTCTCTACATAATTTAGAGATCAGTCCTCTGTCAGTTGTAGGGTTGGTGAAAATCTTTTCGAATTGTTCAAGCTGTTGTTTTGTGTATTGACTGTGTCCTTGGCTTTACAGAAGCTTCTCAGTATCAGTAGGTCGTATGTATTGATTGTTCTTCTTAGTGACTGTGCTTCTGGTGTTAGTGGTCACCTGTGCGAATGCCTTGAAGGATATGTCCCACTTTCTGTTCTATCAGGTTCATTGTGGCTGGGTTTATGTTGAGATCTTTGATCGAAATGGATTTGAGTGCAGGGTGATAGCCGTGGATCTATTTGCCTTTTTCTATACAATACCATCCATCTATGCAAACACCAGTTGTTAAAGGTACGATCGATCTTCTTTCAACTATGTCAAAGGTCAGGTGTTCATAGGTTTTTGGGTTTATGTCTGGATCCTCAATTCTATTCCATTGATCCACAAGTCTGTTTTAATGCCAGTACGAGGCTGTTTTTATTACTGTAGCTCTATAGTATAACTTGAAGTCAGGGATGGTGATACCTCCTGAGGTTCTTTTGTCGAGTAAAATTGTTTTGGCAATCCTGGCTTTCCTGGTATTCCAGATGAAATTGAGTATTGTTCTTTTAAGGTCCGAAAAACATTGTGTTGGGATTTTGATGGGCAGTGCATTGAATCTGTAGAATGCTTTTGGTAGAATTGCCATTTTTACTATGTTGATCCTACCTATCCAGGAACATGGGAGAGTTTTCCATTTTCGGATATCCTCTTCAGTTTCTTTCTTCAGTGATTTAAAGCTTTTGTCAAATACATCTGTTACTTCATTGTTTATAGTTACTCCAAGTTATTTAATACTATTTTCAGGCATTATAAATTGTAATATTTCCCTTATTTCTTTTTCAGCCTTTCTATCTTTAGTGTATAGATGGGCTACTGATTTCTTTGAGTTAATCTTGTATCCTGCTACTTTGCTGAAGGTGTTTATCAGCCATAGAAGTCCCTTGGTAGAATTTTGTGGGTCACTTATGTATACAATCATATCATCTGCAAATAGAGATAGTGTCACCTCTTGTTTTCCAATTTGTATCCCCTTAATCTCATTTCATTCTCTTATTGCTTTAGCTAAAACTTTGAGAGCTATATCGAATAGAAAAGGAGAGAGGACATCGTTGTCTAGTTCCTGATTTTAATGGGATTGCTTTGAGTTTTTCTCCATTCTGTTTTATGTTGGCTGTTGGCTTCTTGTTAATAGCCTTTATTATATTTAGATATTTACCCTTTATTCCTGATCTCTCCAGGACTTTTTTCATAAAGGAGTGCTGGATTTTTTTCAAAGATTTTTTTCAGCTTCTATGGATTTGATCATGTGGTATTTTTTTCTTCTGTATTTTTATATGATGAATGACATTAATGGCTTTTCTTATGTTGAACCATCTCTGCATTTCTGGAATGAAGCCTACTTGATCATGGTGGATGATCTTTTTTTATATGTTGCTGTATACATTTTTACAGTTTGTCAGAATTTTGTTGAGAATTTTAGTATCAATGTTTGTGAGGGAAATTGGTCTGTAATTCTCCTTCTTTGTTGTGTCTCTGTGTGGCTTGGGTCTTAGGGTAATTGTGGCCTCATAAAATGAGTTTGTCAATATTCTTTCAGTTTCTACTGTGTAAAACATTTTGAGGAGTATTGGTAAGAGCTCCTCTTCAATGTCTGGTAGAACTCTGCACTGAAACAATTTGAACCTGGGTTTTTTTACTTGGGAAGCTTTTAATGACAGCTTCAATTTCTAATAGGGTTATAGGTCTGTTTAGGTATTCAATCTGATCTTGATTTAATATTGGTAAGTGCTACCTGTCCAAAAGGCTGTCCATTTCTTCTAGGTTTTCCATTTTTGTGGCTTATAGATTTGCTAAGTATGACCTGATAATTCTCTGGAGTTCATGGTAGTCTGTTGTTAAAGCCCCCTCTTCCTTTCTGGTTTTCTTGATTTGCATATATACTTTATGCTTTTTGGTTAGTTTGGATAAGGGTTTTTCTATCTTGTTGACATTCTCAAAGAACCACCTCTTCAGTTCATTGATTTCTTATATTATTCTTTTTGTTTCAATTTTATTTATTTCAGTTATAAGTTTCAGTATTTCCTGCCCTATACTCCGTCCAGATGAGTTTGCTTCTAATTGTCCTAAGTTTTCTGCTGTGCTATTGGTTCTGTTGTGTGGGTTTTCTCTAGGTTTTTTATGTAGGCATCTAGGGCTATGAATTTTCCTCTTAAGTCTGTTTTCATTGTGTCCCATAATTTGTGTACATTGTAGATTCATTTTCATTAAATTCTAGGAAAATTTGATTTTAGTTTGAAGTTTACTTTGTCAGATATTAGGATGTCAACACCACCTTGTTTCTTAGGGCCATTTAATTGGAAAATATTTCCCAACCCTTTTCTTTGAGCCTGTTTCATTCCCTAAGTTTGAGGTGTGTTTCTTGTATGCATCAGAAGGATGACTTCTGTTTTTGTATCCGTGTTATTGTGTGTCTTTTTGTAGGTGAATTGAGTCCATTGATAATAAGGGATATTAGTGACTACTGACTGATATTTCCTCTTATTTTTGGACAGGCAAATAGACTTCTTTTGGGGAGTCTGGTCTACTTAGTGTACTCTAAGCTTCTTATATCTTTATAGGCATTTTCTATTATGATTTTGTTTAATTTATTTTTGGGCATTTGAGCTGATATTCTCCTTTAATTTTAGTTATTCTCAGGTTTGGTCTTTTCATGGTGTCTCATATTATTTGGATACTTTTTGTTATGCCTTTTTGGAATAATTGGTTTTTCTCAGACATGTTTTTTTTTAACAATATTGAATCTTCTACACAAAAGACTCTTTGTTCTTTCTGTTGCATTCTGTTGGTTATGCTTACATCTATAGTTCAAGTTCATTTCTTCAGATTTTCTATTTCCAGCATTACCACTGTTTGTGTCTTCTTTATTGCTTCTATTTCAAATTTCAAATCTTAAAATGTTTCCTCCTTTACCTGTTTGAATGCTTTTTGTTTTGAATTTTTTTATTTCTTTCAGGGATTTGTTGATGTCTTCCAAATTTTTGTATTTTCTTCTACTATATCTTCTTTTAAGGCTTCTATTAGCTTCACAAATTTGTTTTTAAACTTTTTTTCTGCTTCTGCACCAGTGTTCACTTCTCATTGTTATAGAACTCCCAAATTTTGATTGTCCCATGTTGTTTTTTATGTTGTTATATGTATTTTTGTACTGGTGCCTGTCTATTTATTCCTAGGATCACTACAGGATTTGTCTGTATCACAGGAAGATGATTTTGGTGTAAACTGTTCTGGCTCTATCTGTGTCTCATGAAGCCTCTCTTAGCACAATTTGCATTCTTGGTTCACTTGGGGGTTGTGTATTTTGTGACATAGTGACCCTTCTTAATCCAATAGGTACTGACACATTCTGGGTTTTTGGTAGCCACTATTTATCCTGTAGGTGTTGAGTAACTAAAGGTGTCATATAGCTGCTCTTAATTTAATAGATACTGAGGGACTCTCTGTCAGTTTTTAGTCTAATTATATATATATATCTTTATAGATGATGTCTTATGGTTTAATCCATGCATGCACTTACTATATCTCTTTGTCCTTCAGTCTTTTTTTTTGTTATAGGGTCTCATATACTTGAGTCTGTCATTGAACTTTTCATATTGTCGAATGTAGTTTTAATCTTCTCACTTCCCCATCATCACCCTCAACCCAAGTGCTGAGATTACCCCGCATATGTGATATTAGAATTGAAACCCAGAGTTTCAGTAATACTTAAGAGTCATTTTACCAACTGAGCTTCATCTTCTGCCCTGTTCTCATTTTTGTTTTCATCTTTGATTTACTTTTCAAATTTGCCTCAGCATTTTTTGTGTGTTTGTTTATTTTTTGTTTACTTTGTTTTTGTGTTTTTGTTTCTATGTTTCTTTCTCTTTGTTTTTATTATTCTACTGTTGTTTTATTCTTTTTTTGTTTCTTCCTCCCTTTTCTCCTCTTTGCTTTCTTCCTTTATCTCTTTCTCTTCCTCTCTTCTTAGCTTAGTAATTCTTTGCTAAACAAACTAAGATTACTTTATTTTCAGAAGTATAGCAAGATATCATCCATTACTCCATCACCTTTTTATGTCTAGGTATATCCATCCAACTATGTCAATACCATTTGTTAAAGATACTATTGTTTTTCTACTGAGTATTTTGGGCCTCTTTGTCAAAGATCAAGTGCTCATAGGTTTTTGGGTTTATGTCAGTATCTTCAATTCAATTCCATTTACCTTTGAGAAGTGGAATTTTAAGCCAATTGTATTTATATCACTGGGTTCATGTCTTAGCTTATATAATTGGCCATCTCATTCAGGCTTATAGTGTGTTCAATTACCTTTGAAAAGAGATAGTTCCACAGCAGGCCTTTGAGTAACTGTACTCTTTTTCTCTCCCTACACTTTATATCTTTACCTGATTTATTTATTTATTTTTAGTTCTTCCTATTTGTAAAGTTTGTTGACTTTTTAAAAATTTAACATTGAGGGCTGGGATTGATCTTAACAAGAAAGGAACTTGTCTACTATGCATAAGGCCAGGGGTTCAATCTGTAGTTCAGCATTAAATAATTAGCATATGAAGGCATTATTCTAGTTCTAGGACTTAAGATATAAAGACAAGAGTAACACTCTTAAGGAAAAAAATAAAAATGGAAATTAAATCATGAGTATATGAATGAAAAACATTTATAAATAAATTTGTCAATAAATAAAATGCTTATGAATTAATGGCTGAATAGATGGAACATATAATGTCTTAATCTTTTGTGTTTCTTCCAATCCTGAAACACACTGACAAGTTGACAAAGATTTATGGAAGTACAAATATTGTTTTTTCTCTTTGCTTTGATCAAAAGCTAATAAAAACAACTTCATAAAGTGGGGAGATTCTGGTGTATAATATGAGGACACAGTTCATCACAGTGGGTAAGATATTGTGGAGGAGCAGCATGTTCTTCATTAATGACCAGAATGCAGAAAAAGTCCTAATATTCATAGATTTTCTTAGCTATAATATGGGTGAGTTAATGTAAGTGTGGCCTATTGATAATGCTCCTAGAATTCTCGCCAGCAAGAGAAAAAACACCAGGGAAGGAATTCAATCCATAGTTTCATGCATTGTGGATCAATACACTTGAAAACACCAATGCTAAAATCAAGCAATAAAGCAACAATCAAGCATTGTTTGCTTTATTTTCATAATTTAAGGATGGTCATTATAACTAACAGTTTGAAAGGTGCAGTAATACTCTTTAGGCAAATATTTTTTGTGCTAGCCTGATGACCAGAGTTTAGAGTTTGGCACTCATATAAATGCCAGGAGTGAAAACCTATTTTTAGTTTGCAGGATGCACAGATGGAGGATCTTTGGAGGAAGATGTCCAGGTAGACTAGACAAAAAAGTGAATCTTAAATTATATATGCTGAAAAGTTCTTGACAATAATATCTAAGATCAATATTGGTCTCTACATGTACATACAGACTTATTTATTTACATCTGAACAAATACATAATTCACACACATACACACACATGTACAAAACATGCAAAGACATACTCGTTATTATTTTTACATTTTATATTTAATTGTGTGTGAGTGTGTATGTGTACAATGCATAAGCCCATTAAAGCCATAATAGAGCTTCAAATTTTCTCAATCTTTTCCTACAGGCAGTTAAAACTGCTTGTTAAAGGTTCTAGGACTTGATCTTGAGATCATTGCAAAGCTCAATTGGTATGCCATTTTGCTAATTTCAGAAATGGTGCTTTTCAAGCATCCCTTGAACAAGCAGATGGAGCAGAAACCATGTAAACACATTCATATTTAAATATATAACTTTGTAAAGGGAAAAATATTTTTTTTCTATGAAAGGCAACACAAAATGGTCATTTTATTGTTAAAATTGTTATCACACTTGAAACCAAAATCACATTCTGCCTATATTATTTTAATGAACAAAAAATATTTAACTACACTACAGATTATATATCTATAGCAAGAAAATAGATCCAGTCATCCTGAAATGTTCCAACTGTTTGAAGTTCTATGCCATTTCAAAATATTTTGTTTTTATTTCTCTCACAAGTATTTGTTTAAATAGTGTTCATTGTATTGCTGATTGAAAGCACACATTTTACTTCTTTGAAACCTGTGATTATACATTCTTTGTGCTGGATTCTATTCATTTGCCAGATGAGGCTAGACTTTTGTGAAGTAGCCTTTGTACTTGAAGACAGGAAAAATAGCAGTTTCATCTGCTTTAACAAAGCACTGTGTATTTTATTTTCTACAGCTCACCAGTCTCATACTGTGCACTGTACCATTGTATCTTCCTATTTCTATGTGATTCCTCCTAAAAATGTTTAATTTCTTGCTGAGGGTTAGCTATGTGTTTGACTACTTGCCTTGCAAACATAAGACCATCAATTTTATTATTCTTTTTCTGTTGTTTTTACATTAGCATAATCCCTTTTCAAAATAAAAGTAAAATTAAAAAAATAATTTATTTTAGCTCTTTGAGTAGAGTATGTCTAGCTTACTTCAGTACCAAAAGAATGCTTGACTTTATCATACTAATGATGTATTTTTTTTCTTCTATGTATTTTTAGAAGATTGACAATGATGAGCAGAAAAAAAGCAAATTTATTTTCATCAGCTTTTTTTTTCATTCTAACAAACACCAGGGGAATGTGCTTACAAAAAGAATATGGACCTGTAGGACATCTTAGTGTATGAAGCCCATGCTATAAAAACATGAAGACTAAACTTTGTACACTCAGCATTCATGTAAGTATTAAATGGATATAATGGTACACCTCTATACCCACAGTGTAATTCTACCTAAAGAAGCAGAAGATCCATTAGTCAAGATGGTATGCTAATCTAGTAAAATCCTTAAATATCTGTCTTGGTGACAGGCCTTGCCTCAGTCAAACGGAACACCATCAAAGAACACTGTTGACATCAACTTGAGATTTCTTGGCAGATTTATGTACACATCTGCTCATACATGCACAAACACATACCACATACCACAAAAACACAAACTCATCCCACACTTACATACATACCATAAAGACACAGAGTTACATAAATATACCAAACACTAAACACATATGCACTTGCACTACACAGAATTCATAGAATAACAATTACACACCACCATACACACACACATATACTTATATCACACACATATACCACAGGAAAAACATATGTAATAACTTAATACACACATACATTTATCCCACACTCACATATACATACATACATCATACACATACTCAAAGCACATACATAAGAAATTAAATATAAAACACTTTTTGTTTTGTCTCATGATTTATAGTTTCAGTAACTAGATTGCTGGCCTGCTGTTTTAGGTCTTTTCAATAGGTAATTTACCATAGCAGGAAGCATGTGATGGAACAGAACTATGTACCCTGAAGTTAGGAAGTGAAGTAATCTGGAAACTGGAAGCAGAAAGAAAGTTCTGAAATCTCGTATTTCTCCCCAAGAGTATAGCATAATGACTTGTTAGAACAGATTTTATTTGTAAGCCCTGGGTGAAATTCCAGGTTATAGGTCTCATCTGTAAGTCCTGAGTTCCACTCCATGTTAGAGATATCATTTGTAAGTTCTAGATCCTCTAACTGTTGAGTTCTAAACTCCAGAATCAATGTCCCACCTTCAGATCCTAAGTCTCACCTCCAATTCTAAGCCCAACCTCAAGGTCCTAGATCCACTGTCTTAAAGTTTCTACAGTGTTACATTCTGCCAAGCTGAGGCCATGACTTTAACATGTGGTCTTTGTGAGACCACCTTCCATTTAAACTACGGCAAGATGGACTTCAAAGGCTAGAGCAGAAGAAAATTTTGTGTAGAAAGCTTAGCAGGAGGAATGAATTATAAAGAAGCAAAAAACTTAAAAAAGAAAGGAAACACTAAAACAATGACAAAAATATAACAAGAAACCTGCGAGAGTGATGCACTTATAGTATAGTTCTTCACCTAGGAAATAAGTATAATAGAGGTTTTAGACTCAGAAGAGACTACAGGGGCAGAGAGGATATTGAAGTGTTCTTGTGCTGGACCATATTCCAGAAAAGTGGAGTCAATTTAAGAACCTTAAACAAATTAGATTGTATACAATTCTTATTTTTTATATAAAATAAAGTTCTCTACAACTTCAGGAGGAACTCTAACATCTTAGTATTCTTTGTCATAGAATAAGCTTGCTTATGCCATCACTACATGTTGGAGTGACTGGTCCTGGCTTTGTGATTTTTAATTTTTTTAAAATTAAAAATATCTTCTTATAGTAGTCTATTGTAGGAATTATTCACTGGCAATTGATTGTATAAAAAGATTAATATTTATTAAGAAGATTATATGAAATACTCACTGATACAAGACTGAACCTTAGGGCAGTTCCTAGGGGATTGAAATGATCCACATGTAGTCGGTTGCAATCTTCCCTCTGAGAACACAGAGAACAAACAAGAAGGGCAGGCAGCATGCAACTGGTCTTGAAAAGACAATGTCAGTGCTCTTAACCTCTGAGACATCTGTGCAACCCCCAAAGACTCACTCTTGATGGAGGGGGGAGAAAACTGCATCTGCCGGGAGTGGAGACTGAACTAAGCAATATTGGGGCACTGTGACCATGGGACTGCCTGCAGCCTGCCCAGTGAGGGGATGGGAATTTGTGGAGAAGAAAGAATGACCTGATGTGGCAGGAGGGGGAATGGACCTTGAATAAGGATATATAAGGTTAGAAAGTGTGACTTCTTTGTTCATAATAATAATAATAATAATAATGAAAGAAAAAAAAACACTAAAAAAAATTAAAAAGTAAAAGATGATGTCTATGCCTCATGAAGACATTTTCAACACCTCAAAGCCATGCCTCTAGGTTTTGCTCAATAGCTCCTGAATCCACTACATTTTCTCATTTTGTCTAATTTAAAAAGTTCAAAGCCTAAGTACAAAACTATATACAACAGAAAAAATTATAAGATATTGTCCAGGAGAAGGAAAAAGAAAATAACATAATAAAATGTCAAACTACAGATAACAACAAACAAACATAATGTATATCTTAAATGTCTAGAATATTGATAATATACAAAGATTAATTTAAAGCTCTTTATTCTGAATAAAATGAATCTAATACCTAAATACTTTTAGCTAAGATATGAGATGACAGTAACCTTAACTATATAGTCTTCAACCCCATCAAAAATCTGAGAAGAAAAATATATTTCCTGAATGTATTGAAAGCATGAGCTGGTAATTTTTAAAATTAAGGAGTAGGAGAGGGTAGTGACAGTCATCTGTCTGGGCAGTCTCCCACAGCTTTTCTGCAAAGTTGAAGTATCCATATTTTTTGACTATATGCCTAGAATCTCTGTCAGACTGTTCAGAAGCAGGGTATTTCAAGAAAATACCTTATCCTGCATTGGCAGGTTTCAGCTCTCTCTATCTTCTCTCTTACTCCTACAGATTGGACAGTGTGTTTTCTGTCAAGGGTCAAGGCAAGGGCAGTTCTTTGCTCAATATCTGCCAAGGAAGGCAAACTACTGGTGGAGTGACCTTTATGCCCAAAAACATTTAAGAAAGGAAAGGCACTGCCAGGAGTTTTCATATCTTTCCTGCAAAACAAAACATTAAGTGCCATATTCTCTAGGTCTATGGAGTGGTTGAAGACTCCTATCTATCTGACTTATATCTGAAAAACCCAAAAAACGTGAATAGTATGCAGCAAACCTAAGGACTCAGATCTGCAATTCCTCCTAAAGACTGAAGCTTTCCTTGCAAAAATAATCTATAAATGTGTGTATAGGTTTTGAATAATGACTTCAAGTATAACAATCATGTAAATATTACAAAATGACAATACCTAAATGTATACCATTATAAAAATTATCTAAACAGAAATATAAAAATATTTCAACAGAAAGGGCACAAATATAAAACTTATATATACATATCTATAATGACTACTATAATTAAACAGTGGTAGAAATTGTATAGTGAAAATGACAACAATATGCTTAGAATGCATTAATATGTAAAATATTTTAAACAGAGGGGAAGCAGATGCAAAATATGGCAATTATAGATTCAAATTGGTATCAATACATAAGTTATCTTAAGCAGATACATAAAATACTTTTACATTTGTATAAATATAAAAGAATATATTGTGCAAATTGTCTATGACTCCTGTTTGACTAATAATTGTTTACAGGTAGATAAATAATCTACATATATCTGCCTTATCTACTCCCTTTTTTCTTTTTTAAAAGAGATTTCTGAGTCAATATTATTCTTCTATTCTCAATCTAAATATAACTTATAACTACCCTAGATGAACAGTAATCATCTATCACCCAAAGAAGACAAAACTTATTGGAAGAGGGGTATAGTTTTTCACAATGTTGTTTCTTGCTAACTTGTAAAAAGTAGTATATATTGTAAGAACAAAGACCATGGTTAGGCTTTAATAAATGGACTAAAAATGTTTATAACAAATCTCAGAAAACTAGTTTTAAAACTATGTTTTAAAAGCAGTTATTAAGTGGTGTTCAACAGTTTTTTTTCTTTTTAATATCACTGATCATGTAGAATCATTGAGTCTCATCTTTTTTCTGGACATGTTAGACATTTCTGGTGTACAAATTAGTTATTTACAGTGGAAAACTTAAACATTGTTCATATCAAATAGTTTACATTTTCAGGAGAAAATTGTATGCAAAAGGGTTTTAATATGTCAAAAAATAAATACAGAGATAGTATTAAAAAGAAAATAATAATAATAATAGTCCCTCTTTATCTTGGCTGTCTTCTATTTCACACCAGATGACTTTTCTGATATGAAAAATAATATCTTAATATTTGCTTACCAATATGCTTGGGTTTTGGGAGGAAAAAAGCCACTTACTTTATCTCTAAAGCAAATTTAATTCATGATTAAATCAGAACAACATTTTTAAAAAAGATATAAATGTTAAGAAGAAAAAATTGAGAATTTACTTTATATTTCATATTGGTTGCAATAGACCTTATATTTCTTTACTTGTAATCCTTCCATAATTGAACTCCTTTTAGCCTTAGATGTCTGGATGTCTAGTGTGTTTTTAATTTATTAAAGATGTTTATGTCTACCCTTTTGTAAAGACAAAAACAAAATCCTACTCCAACCTTGTTAAATGAGTGTCTTTACCATGTATCCAATTGTCATACTTCTCTTCTTTAGGTGATGTCTCCTTTTTGAATCAGATTTTTATTAATGTTGTTGATATCTATAGTTTTTATTCTCCTGTGGAAACAAAAGCAAAACCGTTTCCTCCCAAAAGCAAATACCTTGGCTTCTTTTCTGAGGTCAGCACATTACTGAAGTATACAGGTTGGTTTATATCAGAATTTTTTTTTATCCAATGTCTCTCTGCAGATGCTTCTTTCTCCTCAAGCATTAAGAAAATTCAAGGTTAGTAAGGCATTATGCAATCTCTCCCTAGATTTCTTTTTTGTTCTCCTTTCTGCTTATAAAGCATCTTTCTTAAGGTATAATAAGATATTTCCACAATTGCCTGTCCTGTAGGATTGTATGGTTTACCTGTAATGTGATTTATATTATAATATTTAAAATATGCTTCATCCTTTTTCATCCTTTGGGAAACATATGCTTGAGCATTGTCAGTCTTAATTTCTACATTCATTTTTATAATGGCCATGACTTTCTTTTTTTTTTCATTTAATGTTTTTATTACATTCCAAAATAAGTAATTCCAATGCATTTAACATAACTACATGATATGTTCAATTTTTTTTATGTTTTACACTGTTTGGCCCATATCTTAAGCATATTACTAGCTAGTTCTTTTATCTTAATTCAACCCATTTCCATTAATCTTCCCACCACATGGCCACTGCCCACGGCTCACTTGTTTCTCCTACATGCTGCTTCTTCGGGGATGGATCGTGACTGGCAAACTCT
>PVIH01016567.1:16822-45222 GCA_004025045.1 Sigmodon hispidus
TTCTCCACCCACTTCTATGGTGCTCTACACAGGCCAAAACAGTTCTTTATTCACAGTACACAGAGAACATTCCTACCACATCTCCTCTTTTCTGTCTAATTAAAAAGGAAGGTTTCAATTTCCATATAGCAAAATTACAAACAACAGAACAGCTCTCAAGCAAGAATTACAGTCACAATATCCAGTCTATTTGTATTCATAAAATTAAAGAGAATATTCCATTATCTACCTTATCTAAAGTTTCATATTTAATACCTTTTAAACTAAAAAGAACTATACCTATAATTATTAAACCTTCAACCACATCAAAGACCACAGAAGGATATAATATTATGAAAATAAACAGGAAGTGCAAGCAACTTCCAACATCTACAAAATGACAGAGATGACAACTGTCTGCCTGGACAGTCACCCAAAGTTCTTTTGTAATGATGGGGCATCTATCTTCAGCCTATAGGCCCAAAGTCTCTAGCAAACCTTTCAGTGATGCAGGAAATCTGACAAAGTCCATCAGTTGCTTCTCCGTGTGTCCTGAAGAATGTCTGGCAATGTTTTCTGCAAAGCAGGAACCTGAAGGACCATCTCGGCTTGTTCTGTCAAGGTTCAGAGGTCACTTTTCTATGGAACCTGCATGTCCAGTTTATACGGCATACTATCAAGCAGTCAATACCAGAACAGTTTCTTGTCCAGTGGCTAACTGTTGCCACAAAGTAAATTCCACATGAAGTTTCTTCAATGCCCATCCTTTTCCTGAAATACATTGGTGCTGCCAGGAACAGATCTGTCTCACTGTGCAGAAAAGTCTAAGTTATTAAAATATCTTAAATGTGGTCATGACTTTCAAGAGATGTGTGATTACAGAATCAGCCCCTTCAAAACTCAAGACTATTGCCTATTGTAGTCCTGAGTGTCAATGATATAATGTTCATATTTCATCTTTCCAAATTCTTCAAAATAAAACACATTCATCTGCCAAACTAATTTCTGTGTATACTTTTGGAATTTCTTCCAGCAAGTAATAATAATTGATTAAAGAAGAAACAAGTAGGACTTTTCTTTGTAATTTCCTTGGCCTGGTGCCAGGTAACTGAAAAACTATTTTTTAATCCTTTGCTATTAATAGGATGTTTCTTATAAAATTCTGAAATCTCCAGCACATTTTTCTATATCTACTGCTTGAGGACCTGGCAGACCAGAGTGGGATGTGATATGTATGTATATATATATATATATATATATATATATATGACAGATTCTATTTTAATAATATTCTGTTGTATAAATACAGCCATTTTAATATGTAAGACAACTTTTTCTGCATAGTGAGAGTCAATTACTATATTAAAAGGTTCTGTAAAGTCTGCTAATATCATAATATTAGTATAGAATTCTGACTTCTGGACAGAATTATAAAAACTTTGAGCCACTTTACTTAAATATTCTGCTTTGAACCTGCTTTTCTTGATTTATTTGCATCAGTATAAAATGTAGGAGTTCCAGAAATTGATTTATTCTTCACAAAATGAAGAATAATCCAGTTAGTTTCTTATAAATTAAATTTTCTTGCTTTGAAGATATCTGTTATTTGTTTATCCCAAACAGCTACTGTATGCTCTTTACCAAAGTTTACTTTTTGTACATAATTGGTATTTTTTTTTATTAGTTAAATGTACTATAATTTCTTCTGGGTCCATTCCTTCAATTGATGAAGTCTTAATTTTTTTAAACCATAAATCATAAAAATTTTCCAAATATGTTTTTAATTTTTTACTCATCCTCTGTGGCAGAAATACTCATTTTTAATACAATATTTTCCCATTTCATTCTAATTGTTTAAGCAGAATTTTTAGAGGGTAAAACAACCAGAATATAATCAAGGTCTGGATCCATATGATTTATACATGTACTTTTTCAGCTAAAGCCAATTCTTTATCAGATCCTTCAGAAAATTCTCTAGGGCTATTTAAGTCATTATCAGTATCTAAGGTCTTGTATAGATTAACCAAGTAATAATTTTTATTCCACTAGTGAGTCTTTCATGAGAAACATTTCCTAGCAGGTTTTGGAAATTGTTAAGTGCTCACAAACTATCTTTCTTGGTTGTACCTTTTTGAGTCTAATTTTTTGTACAGCTATTTTATATCCTAAATAATTCATAGAATCTCCTGTTTGTATTTTTCCAGGAATAATTTGACATCCTCAATCAAGCAAAAACTTCTTTACTTTTTCAGACATCTTTCTCAATGTATTTATATTTGAGTCTGTCAGCCAGATATCATCCAAATATTGGTAAATAATAGATTGTGAGAATCATTTGCATATCACTTCTAATAGCTATTGTTCAAAATATTGGTGCAAGATGGGACTATTTAAAATTCCTTATAAGATAACTCTTCATTGTTATATTTTTACAGTCTGAGAATTATTATAATTGGGCATTGTAAAGGGAAATTTTTTTCTTGACCTGTTCTTGTAAGGTAAAGAAACAGTCTTTAAACCAAGAAATATGGTAGCCCACACCTTAGGTAATAGGAAAGGTAAAGCAATTACAGATTATAAAAATCTCATTGTCTAAAAAACTTAAGTTGTTGCTCTTAGAACTATCATTCTCCATTTTCCAGATTTCTTTTTGACAATAAATATGAGAGTTGATTCTGCACTATGCTGAATGTGTAACTGATCCTGTATACACTCATCCTCTTTCCTCAGCCAATTTCTCCATTGTAAATGTTGACTACAGTCCAATATAACTGGTGTTAACTTCAATCATTAAGCATTTGATATTTTGTAGGACATAAATTTAATATTTGTTTTATATATGTATTCTATGAATTAAAATAACTTAATTGATGTCCTTTATTTCTCTCATATGTATAGGTTTTCAATTATATTATTCAAATGCATGTGATTCATCATATGTATGCTTTCTCTGAATGGTAACTGAATAGATTATAGGAGGTGATAATGGAATACCTTTCACATTCACTACTTTAGGCAAGTCATACCCTATCTTCAGAATATATCTATGTTGGATGTCATGAACTGCTCTGGGTTGATAATGTTTTAATATCCTTTCCAATTATAGGAGTAAGGACCTCTCATTATAACAATTTAGAAATCATGAACTTTTCTAGGGCTTAAATCTCTTGAAGAACTAACTAATCTTTTTAATTATACCATGGAATTAATAAGTTTCTTATTCTCATTTTGACAGAGTTTCACAAATCTATACTACTCCTCTAAGTACCTAATATTTGTTTCCAAAAATGAAAATTTATCTGAAAGATTGCTGTAAACAACTTCCAAAAAATGAACTTTGCATGCCATTTTATCACTGGCATATTTTATAATACAAATTTCAGAGAGCAATTTTTCATTCTTGACTTTAAGTCTTCCATTAGGAAAATTAATGTTATATTTAGTATCAGTATCAGGCCATTTTCTGTGATATAAAATGTAGAATTAAGTCAAGAAGTAACAACACTGCAAATATAAAGTTCTTAAAAATATAATTATCCAAGAAGTTATTAATTAAAACAGTAAAAGTATTTTTCAAATTCCTGGGAAGTTGTGTTATCTGCAATTGTTGAAGATATTGTTGCTAAAATTATATATTATATTTAAAAATTTATTCACCTCAGGCTTGATGTAATGACAATGTTTGACCAGCAGATGTTGTAGGCATTGCTCCAATTTGTAAGGGCATGCTGACTCAGACTTTCAAGTTCAACTATCTATAAAGATAAACTTACAAAATACAATCTCTCACAAAATCAGACCAATTTACTAAAAATACACATTGAATAACACATTGATATCAGTCACCTGTCATTGATGACAGGCAGAGTTTGTGGTTCAGCTGCAAGAAAACCTCACGAAGCAGAAATGCTGATGGGAAAAGCAGCATGGGAATGCAAGTCAGGCCTGCTAGGATCGACACATTGTACCCATTTAAAGGCAGGTAAAAATTAAATTTTAATTTTTCTTGGAATCCTAAACTCAAGCTGCTGGTCTTTGGTATGGGTAGTGACAAGGCTTTCAGTAGCCTGAAGTTAAAACCACAAGGTGATAGCCTTGATCAACTCACTTAGGTGTGCCATGTATTGTAAGAATTATTTGTTGGCAATTGATTATATATATAAAAAATTCTTATTAAGGACTTCATAAGAAACACTCACTGATACAAGATTGATCCTTAGGGCAATTCCTGGAGGATTGAAATGTCCCATGCAGTAGCTCTGGTGGCAATCTTCCTTCTGAAAATGTAGGGAACAAACAGGAAGGGCAGGTAGTATACAGATGATTTTCAAAAAGAGCTAGTTGTGCCCTATACATGGGCCCTCAAGTCCTCAAAATCCACACTTTAAGTTTTCCTCAGTGACACCTGAACTTGCCATAATTGTCTCCTTAGCAGTTCTTGTATGGCAAATCTACTGGTGTTATAGTTGATTTGGATGTCACATGCCCTGAGATAGAATAACTGCAATAGAGAGCCTCAAGTGAGAAACTGCCTTGATTGCCTTTCTTAATAGAAGACTTTTTCTAACTGTAGGTGGTAACATCTGGTAGGAGCCCAGATAAAAAGTATGGAAGAAAAAATATTTTTTCTACACTCCTCAGTACCAATTGGATGACATACTTTTTTGCTGGTGCTAACTGAGTCACTTATATTAGGACTAGCATTACCTGACTTCCTTTCAGATATATCAACAAGGGGTTTGTAAAAAATATTTCTAATTTTCAGCGAAAGGTGCAACTGCTGAGGGTCCCAGGCTTGTGGACTAAAACATTGCCAGGTTGCTAGCCTCTTAGGGAAAGACAACTACTATAAACCAGTTTGATTCTGTTTAGATCAGTAGATCATGTCAAAATAAGTTGGTTTCTGTTTCTTTAAAATATGATATTATGCCATAGATTTTAATCTGGTCATATCTTGGACCTTTATGGAAATAGACTTGGTCCATAGCTGACTGTTTTTATTTCCCTTTACATATTTTCAAAAAGTAAGATGTTTTAGCAAATAGTTTAGAGAAATGCTACAAAGCTCCCACATAATCAATTTTTTTTCTAGAAATCCCACAAACCTAGGAGACCACTTAACCTCCCAGCTTGGGAGTTATAAAATCTCTACTTTTTAGACAAACACTCCTACTATAGCAAGTAGAAAAAACAAACTAACAAACAAACAACAACAACAACAACAAAAAAGCAGGTAAGCCCCTAAGCTTCTGACTGACAACTCTAGGGTTACAACCCCAAGCACCAGTGGCACATAAGTGGCCCCTCTCAAAATCTCATTTCAACCCCAGAGACACAGCAGCATTCTGCTCTTCCCAGACCCCGCACCTAACTTCTTCAAGTCACAAGAGCCCATCAGAGACATATCCATCCTGATGCAAGCAAGATGGGCAGCAAGCATAAAGAACAGCTACTGAGAATAACAGCAACACAAAAAGACACACTGAAAGAAGCAGAGCCCAGAAAACAAAGGTTCCAACTGTATATATTTGAGGAAGAAATGGTTAGAATGAACTTAGTCCCTCAGGCCAAGTGGAGACCTTACTACTCTCTGAACCCTGTCATGGAAACACATTGTTCAACACCTCAATTACACATACTTCTTTCCTAAACCAAAAAAAAAAAAAAAACCACTGAGCACCCCAAGCCAAATTCCCAGCAAAAAACGGCCAGAAAGACATCTCATGGACCAAACCATGCCCAAACTGAGATCTGCATCATCACACTCTGAAAACTGGATAAATTGATACCTCCCAATACACTAAGAACCACATAAGAACCAATTAAGAGCTGACAAAGACCGACCTCTGTAACAATGTGAGACACATAGGTCCTTAGCTTACAGCCAACTAAGAGCTGAATAAGGAAAGCTTCTACAATTACTAGAGAGTAGCAGCCCCTGGGCTAGAAACTGACTAAGCGCCCATCAAAAGCTAAACAAGAGTGAACCAAGGAAGCAATGGCCAGGTTCCAGTGCAATAATACATATAACAATATAAAGATAAACAAGACACCAACAAAACAAGCTGGTGGTTCTACAACAAGACCTTATTATAACAATGAAGAGGAAAAAGAAGGTAACAACCTTAAAAAGATAAGATAATGGAAAATTTAAAAGAAAATATAACTGGGCATATACCCTAAAGATGCACATTCGCACTCCAAAGGCATTAGCTCAACTATGATCATAGCAGCATTATTTGTAATAGCAAGAACCTAGAAACAACCTAGATGCCTCTCAACTGAAGAATGAATTAACAAACAAGCATGCCCAATCTGCAAACCACAACCACTGAACAGCTTGTGACCTGAAACACCTTGGACTGACACCTTGGATCCCACTACCTCTAGAGGAACACCTGACTCAGTCTTGATGTTGGGGGGGGAAACTGGATCTACCAGGAGTGGAGGCTGAACTGAGCAATATTGGGACATTGGGACAATGGGACACGGGGCCCTTGTGACCTTCTGCCCATGCTAAAGGAGGAGATGTGGAGAAGAGAGTGACCTGAGCGGGTGGGAAGGGCAAGAGACCTTGAAGAAGGAAATACAGGGATAGAAAATGTGACTTTATTCATAATAAATAAATAAATAAATAAATCCCAACAAAATCCATTAAGATGGGACAAAGTAACAGAAGACAAAGAGACCATTGAAAGCATATGGAACACACATAGATGCAGAGACACAAATGCACAGCCCCAAAAATGCAACAGAAACCATAATAGTTTACATGCAATGGCAGAGAGCTCTCTACAATGGCATCAGAGCTGATGTGGGTGTGACTACAACACTGCAGCCCTCAGGTTGCCTGAGAGGCCATTAGATACTGTATCTCTAACTCCTACCAACCATAATCAGTGAGGAACACAACAGACATTGGAATGCCAATACCATGGCAATATCTGCAAGCATATATCTATCAGATTAGCACCAGCAATACAGTATTTATACTAGGATTCCATAGGCATAGCGAAGCTTTAAATCTTCCCTAGTTAGAATAAATCAGCCTGGGATTGGACAACTGAATACATCATTAACAATTCTGCATTGTTAACAATTGTGTGTCATAGAATAAAATACATTGTGTAAACAATAAAATATGTGTGTTGTCAGCTGACAAGCAAACATCTTTATTGGTGAAATTGGAAGGGAAGTGGTTAAAATTAAAGCAAGTGTGCCCTGCTTTCATGTTTATATTCATTTCAAGTCAAAGTTTTAAATATTTTTGTTTTTGTTGTCTTTATGAAATAAATGTCTATATTTTACTGTTAAAAAAATTTTTGGATTTTTTTGGTGGAGTGGTATGCTGAAGGTACATGTGAGGGAATAGAGAGATAAGTGGATTTGAGGTGAATGCTGTTAAATCAGTAAGGAATCAATAAAATTTTAAAAGAAGTAGAAAAAATACAGATAAGTGTAAAAAGATCAATGCAAATGACTCCTTTTATTCTCTCTCTATTATAAAAAAACAGGCTAACTCTAATTCCTATTTGATGGATTACTATTTAAATGTAATGTATTTTAAGTTAATTTATACTTCTGTGATATGTGCCTGGTGGTACTTGCTTGATTTTCATTGTAAGTTGACTAGATCAAAGGAATATCTATATTGATGTGAAGAGTCTCACCTTCCTTTCTCTCATCTTTTCTCACAATCACCATGCTTACTTCACTTACAATAATTTCACAATTGACACAGTTTTCTATATCTTCTTCAATGATGCTGCTTTTATGAACATAATTCCTTTTTTCTTTCTTGGTGTTAAACAGTACCAGACTCATGATTGACACAGAGAAATCAGAGGAAAGGTGATTCTAGTACAGTAAATGACTCTGATAGATGTTGTGCTGTGATATATCTAGTCATGGTATATTGAATATAAGGCCGGGGTAAATAAATGCAAAAAATAGAAACTGAGTAGCTATGATGTGGCTCAGTGGTAGACTGTTTCCCAGCATGTGCATAGCCCCAGGTTGATCCCCAGCACTGTGTAAACGAGGCGCAGTGGTCCATGTCTGTAATTTTAGCACTTGAAAGTAAAGAAAGAATGATCAGTAATCCAAAATAATACACAGCTGCATAGAAACCTGAAAGAAAGCCTGGACTGTATGATATTGTCTCAAAAATGTATAAATGGACATTTATTTTGATGGATAGAGGGACCAGTTATCAAAATAAATGTCAAGAGCAATAAAACCATGGAAAACAAATATTCAAATGTTGACTTTACTATCTTCTGGATTAGAAGTCTGGTTTCTTACTTAAATAATGTATTATAATGAGATAGTAACACCCTGCACAAACTCAAATCCAAGTGAGTCAAAGACCTCAACTTAAACCCAGTTACAATAAACGTGAAAGAAAAAAGTGATAATACAAATTGAACATATTGGCACAGGAATCTACTTTATAAATATAACACCAGTAGTACAGACTCTGATTGCAACGATTAACATAACAAGTGGGACCTACTGAAACAGAGGAGCTGTAAGGCAAAGGACATAGTCAATATGACAACCTACAGAATGGAAAAATATCTTTACAAGCCCTGTATTTGATCAAGGTCTCATCTCTAAAATATTTAGAGAGCTTCTAAAACTAGGCGTCAAAAAAAACCCACAAAGAACCCAATTAAAAAATGGTATACAGAGCTAAGTAGGGAATTCTCAGCAACAGAACTCCAAATTGCTGTAACTGCTCAGCATCCTTAGCCATCAAAGTAAATCAAACCAAAACAACTCTGAGATACTATCTTACACCTATTAGAATGGCTAAGATAAAAAACACAGACAATCTATGCTAGAGAGGATATGGAGCAAGAGGAACACTCCTCAAAATTGGTGAGAGTGTAAACTTTTACAGCCACTTTGTTCCCAAGAAAATTGGAAGTTAATCTTCCTAATGATCAAACAATACCACTATTGGGCATATACCCAATAAATACACATTTATAACCCAAGGATGTTAGCTCTACTTTGTTCATAGCAGCATCATTTGTATCAGACAAAACCTGGAAATAACCTAGATGCCCCTCAACTAAAGAACAGATTTAAAAAATGTGGTAAATTTACACAATAGAATACTATTCGGCAGAAAAAAAAAGGCATCCTGAAATTTGCAGACAAATGGATGGATATGGACAGTATCATCCTGAGTAAGATAACACAGACCCAGAAAGACAGACATGTTATATGTTCACAGATAGCCAATGTGTAGTTGGAAAGAGACTGGTTGCTAGGAAATCTCTCAAGAACTCACAGGGTGTCCCTGAATAGGTCATCAAACAATAATGGAGGTTGTGCCTAAACAGGATTTCCCCTGTAATCAAATGAATAATCACGATAAGTGTCATCACAGAACCTACGTCTAACAATAAATGTAGGTGGGGGCAGAAATCTGTGACTGAGCACTAGGCTAAGGTCCCTTCCAGCTGGAGAGTTGGGAGGAAGAGTCTGTATGTGCAAGGAGATAGAAAATATGAGGAGGAGTCCCACAGAGATGGCTGTCTGGAGCTCTAGAGGAAACCACTGAATCAACAACAGTCTCTGGGGAACAATAAAGTAGAAAACTGGTGGTCGCCATGGGCAGTGTGTAGAGCCTCAAGAGGTGGAATCAGATTGTGTTCCTGTAAATGGGCTGGCAATTTAGAGTCCATTCCCTGCAGAAGAGTGGCTAACCTAGCCTTGATATTGAGATGAGGAAATCGGACCTGCCTGGAGTGGATGTGCCACTCTGAGCTGATGTGACCCACTTTGGGACTTTTTACGCTTTTTCCGGAAGGGATTGAAAGATCGGGCGGCGGGGGTGGGGGAGTGGGGGCTGAAGGCAGACTGGAAGAAATTGGGAAGAGGGAAGGATCAGTGAGCGGGGGAGCGGGGGGGGGGGACATGGAAAAAAGGACCTTAAAAAAAAATAGTGTCTAACATAGAAAAAGTGGATTTATATGTAATTCAAGAGACAACCAGTCTAAAATCCAGACCACCCCCAGTAGCTAGGCATCAGGAAAGTTAAGAGAGAAACCATAGATCTTCCTGGGAAGGGGAAATAGAGAAATTCTCCTAAGAAAATTGTAATAATTACTGGGGTGGGCGAACACAGGAAAATTAGAAAAGAGCATGAGAAAGTGGGATGGTAGAGGAGAGGTTGGGCAACATAGGGAAGCAAATAAGTGGATATCCTAATAAGGTACACCTAGTGGGAAAACACCTTTCCCAGCTTTAATACTTGGGTGAGGGACTCAGACCTACCTCAACTACATATGCTAGACCAAATTGACTTACCTTGGGATTTCTTGCCTTCCCTGGCGAGTAAATGGGAGGGAGGGAAAGGCTTGGGAAGGACTGGGAAAGGGGGCAGGAGAGGGAGCAGTAGGAGGTACAAGAAATTTAGAAAGAAAAAAGAACAAAATTTTTAAAAAAGGAAATTGGAGATAGTACATGCATTGTCTGTTTATTTACATTGTCATTGACAAAGTTGGTGAAAGGTAGCCTCCAGAAATTAAATATGCAAAGCAAAGTATTTCACCTCAATGATTGATTTCTAATGAATATTGGCCTTCTGGATAATTGAATTGGCTAGAAAATGCATGGTAAATTAATTCATTTTTAGAAAGAGCAATAGAGGCATAATGAATCACAGTTATAATGGCTGTTAATAGGAATTTATAAGGGTTTAAAGACCTAACTCAAAATATCATTTTCTTCATCACTCTATTTCATACAGTGATAGTGATATGAACAGGTAATGATTTATTATGCAAATAGATGCTACAGGTGAGAGCCTGGAATAATGCTTTAAGAACAGGAAATTCTAGTTCTAAATGTAAACAAACACAATTTCAAATACACATCAGAGAAGGTCTCCTTTTGTTTTCACATATGTGATCTCACTAAATAATGAGAAGCACAGTATCTAGATTAGAGTTTGTTCAGGACTGAGATTGCCTCATGTGCAAATTTATACGCTTAGTTTCCAAAACCACAGAAACTGTGTATGGTGATACTTAGGACAAGTAGTTAGAAAAAACAAAATTTCAAGGTTTATTATAGAAAAGATATCTTAGTAAAGTCCTTGACACACAAGCATGTGGTCCTGAGTTCAGATCTCAAGCCCCATATAGAAAGTTTGAAATATTGATGCTTACCTGTATCTTCAACACTATAAAGATAGAGATAGGAGGATTTCTGTGGCTGCTAGGTAGCTAGACTTGCCACATGGTGGAAATATGTTTGAAGGAAACATTCAAGTTTAACCTCTGGTCTCCACACACTCAGACGCATACGTATTCATCAGCATTATTTTATTGCATATACGTATTGCTTCTCCAAACACACACAATAAAAAAGTTCAAGGTCATCCTTGGCTATATATCAGATTCAATAATATACTGTGTTATATGAGAATCTGCCTTAATAATCAAAACAAATAAACAGAAATTTAGTTTGTTAAATGTGGACAGGTTTTAGAACTCAAAATGGGACATAAATCCATAGAAGTGGAATCAGACCCATGGCAGACACAGCGTGTTCTGTCAGCAGACTGCTGCTTAACTTGGTGACAGAACACCAGATACAACTTTGATTCATACAATTTGGATTCATAGCAAACACAATCTTCTTTATTTTAAATAGTCGTTATGATTCTTGCAAGTTATATGTATGTGTTTATGTGTATATTCTTGGAGGACATAGGTATCTGTTGCTCACCTTACTTTTTCAGTAACCTTATTCATTGAACCTCAGAGAACATTATTTTAGACAAATTATCTAGCCAGTGATTCCCTATAGAATCTCTTATATCTGTCTACTACCTCTGGGATTGCAAGACTAGACCTCCAGGTACAATTACTATTCTAATAGCAAATACTCTTACTTGTGTACTAGCCACATTATAGAATAAGCCATAGTTCAGGCTTCAACTGTTCATTAAATAAAATTTTATATGCTTCTGAGAAATAATGGGTACACACCATGAAATAAAGTGCATTGCATATGTACTTACACACCATATAGTTTTTTTTTTTTTTAAATAGGTGAGCAGCATGTACTGTGTTCTCATGCATAGAGCCTTCAGGAAAGGTGTTTGTTTAGTCTCAGCTCTAACATACTAATCTCAAAGGACAGCATTATACTTGCTTTTCGCTGTTAAAATTTAGGAAAGTGATGATTAGAAGGGGAGTTTTATTTTAGTTTTTTTTTCCTCAAGTCCAAACACATAGTGACTAAGTACTTAAACTGATGCAAAAATCCAAGTTGCCTCAGTCAAGACAATTCTGTCTTTCTTTTTATGTTTAGTCCCCATGTTCCTTACTTCTTTGTTTGTTTGTGTGTTTGTTTTAAAGTATTTCTATTTGATTTATTGACTTGAGTTCAGAAAAAATTTCTTATATTAATTTTGATGTGTGATTAGAGGAGAATGACCCTAAATGTACTTCTATCATATTGTACTATGCATTGATATAAAATTGAGATTTTGAGTAGTAATGTCAAAATCATAAAATGAAGGCTAGATTATGCTTGGCAGTTAAGGAAATTTCCTGAATATCTGAGTTTGATTCCTCAGCACTCACATTGAGCAGCTCCTTGTTGCTCACTCTGCATGGGTTGCCGAATAACTTTAGATGCCACATAGGTATGTAATTGCTGGTGTCCCAAAAAGATAGGCATGTCAAAAAAACCATTTAGTCTTAAAAAATAAAGATTAAAAATATTCAGATGATTTCACTAATGGGGGGAAACATATAAAGGAGCCATGGAACAATAAACACTTGAAATCTGTTATATACCTCACCTAGGAACAGCAGGAACCAAAGGCTTAGTGCACTGAGCATAATGCCCTCCGGGACCTCTGAGTTGAAATGGCAAGATTCCTAGGTAAAGATATTATATGGCATACTAGAAACTGACCAAGAAAGTAATAAAAATTCTGTGTTGTTACAACATGATAATAAATAATGATAATGGCTACAAGTAGAACTGCATGAATTTCTATGATAGCAGCAAGTGGAAGCAGGAAGATGAGAAGTTCAAGATCACCTTCTACCAATAGCAAGTGCACATCCAGCCTGAGCTACAGGAGACTCTGCCTCAGAAAAGCCAATAATAATAATAATAATAATAATAATAATAATAATGATAATAATAATAATAAATAACTTTGGATGTAAAGAGATTACTTTGGGAAAAAAAGAAAGTTCTAAACCTATCTATAAAACTATGTGTAACATAAACAATTATCACGTAATATCCAGAAGAGGGAAAGCACAATAATATAAACAAAATCAAACTACAACAAACAAGAACAATAAACACAAAAACGTATGTTACATATCCAGAATACCGAGCACCATAGAAGTGGATGGAGGATCAGTAGACAAGTAGAAGGAGGGTGGAGTCAGTCAGTCTACATCTGACACCCCCTCCCCCACAGAAGAGCCATGTAAGGAATCCAGATGAGACACGGGCTGGGGCACATGGAAGGTAAACAAATAGAAATGGGTTGAATTAAGATGAAAGAGGTCACTAGCAATGTGCCTAACACAAGGCCAAACAGTATGAAATTAAAATAAAAATAAAATAAAAAAATAAATTAAAAGAAGCCCAAAACAAATTAATTCTAAAGTATTGTTAAACAAACACCAATAGTATTTATTTTTAAAACTCTCTTTCTCTCTCTCTCTCTCTCTCTCTCTCTCTCTCTCTCTCTCTCTCTCTCTCTGTGTGTGTGTGTGTGTGTGTGTGTGTGTGTGTTTATTTGTGAGTATTTGGCATGTGTTTGATGCACACAAGGCCAGACAAGTCAGATGTCCTAGATCTTAAGTTAGAAGCATGTGTGAGAAGCCAGATGTGAATGCTGAGAATGGAACTTGGCTGCTCTGGAAGTATAATACAACCTATTAAATATTGAGATATCTCTCCAGTCACCTGTTTTAAAGCATCTAGTTGCAGTGTTATGGTGCTTAAATGACACCTATGTGAAAAAACAATACAGTCTACTTTGCAATTAGATTAGAAAGCCTTTAATTCTGCACTTAGTTATGAAACTACAGCTACCATTCAGAAGACAAATACAATCTGAAGTTTTTAATGTCTCTGATAAACTTCAGAATACAGTGAGCAGAGGGCATGAAACAAATTGAGCCAAATGCACTGTTTATTGTCTACATGCCATCCTGAGGGGAATTCTGGAAATTCACTTTTCATTAACATTCATAGAAGCACTCCCCCTACTCTTAGCAAAGTGCTCGCAGTCCATAATATAACATCAGATGAATTCTTCTGTTTTAAGTGGTTTCTAGGGGTCCACCTGAGGAGTTACTATGGAGCTATGGCTGAGGCTAAATCCCATGAGATTCTCTGATGACCATCATCTTTCCAGAGTTAGTAGAAAATTAAATAGCACCAGCATCCAGAGGATATAAGAAATATGTTCTGGTTCAGTACACAGCACTATTATTCTACTCTGATTAACAGTAAGTTACAAGAAAATACCCTAGCTTTCATTTTGACTCAGGAAAAAAAATACATTATACTGTAGAAAGAAGGGATAATTGCAACATAAATGTTTTCTACAACTTTTGTGCTATTCTCTGAATAAAGTTGAATATGATTGAAAGATAATATATATATGTATACATGACCTTTCCCTAACATTAATACAGAATTCAGTTGAATGCAATCTATTAACATTTGACCACATACGCTGCAGTTATGCAGCTATGCTTGGCTAGTGGCTAGAGAGAGCTAATGAGTAAAAAAAAAATAGTTGTGGTAAGGCAGTGACACTGAGAAGAAATGTTGCAGCTGACTTGGTGAAAATGTCATACTTTACCATTTCTTTCAGGTGTGTGTGTGTGTGTGTGTGTGTGTGTGTGTGTGTGTGTCCATCCATGTATGAGCCACTACATATGTGGGGCAGACAACATGTGTGAATGTGTGTGTGGAAGTCAGATGACAATCTTGGATGTCATCTACTGAAAAATTGTTCAACTTGATTTTGAGACAGGGTCACTCACTGAACCTGGAGCTTTCCTATTAGGATGCAGTGGCTGAGCAGTAATCTCAAGGCGTTCTACTGTCTCCCCCTCAGCAGCACTGAACTACAGTCACTCCATCATGCCTCAGTATCCTATATTGTTTCTGAAATTCAGAAACAGGTAAGCATTTTACCAGCTAAGTCCTCTCCTCAGCTAGAAATACATACTATAAGTCTTCAATATTTAAGTCTAGTTAGGTAATACAGAAGTGAGAACTCCTCAAAGTGCAGATAATAAAGTGTTTTGAATCATAAGTTACAAATAGAATAACTTGCACACTTCCGTCCACCAAGCCTCAGGGACAGTTGTATGGCTGGGGCAGAAACATTGTAAAAGCAAGAGAGTGGAAAGGCCCAAAATGAAATATGGTCTTCTGGACAAAATGAGATTGTTGCTCCCATAAACCAAGAGCATCTATGGTTACCTACACAGACATGCATAGATCACACCAGTCAACATTTCAGCAAGGACTAGGAAAGGGCTCATGAGCCCTCAACTCCTAAATTAGGAGATACTGACTGTTAAGGCCTGCTGGCAAAGAGAGTGTCAGTTGTCTTTACAGGTTTTGTTCTTAGTATGTTGTATGAGTTCTGGTGAATAGCTCTACACTCCTGAGTAAATGAGCAGTGTAAACTGAACTCAGAGGATGACAAACAAAAGATGAAGACATGAAGCTGGAACAAAGGCCATGGGAGGTGAGGCTGGACCTGGAATAAATTAGGGGCAGAAATGGAAGTTGAATATGATTGAAAAATAATATATATATATATATACATGTATGAAATTCTCAAAGAATTAATATAAAGCATATTAGATACAATCCAAAATATGTAATTAGGTATGGAGAAAAAAGAAATGTATTTTGGAAGGAAATATAAATGGCTACAATTGCTACAATAACCAATACAGTGATTCTCCCACTTTTGGCTTAAGTCTCCCTTTACAATATTTACAATATTCATTGCAGCATTGGTCACAAGTCCTGAGCTATCACTCAATCAAGTATTCATCTGTAGGTCAGTAGATTAAAAAAAATCAGCAGAAACATAAAATGGCATATTATTCAGTTTTTTAAAAGCAAATCACATGTGTGACAATATGGCTAAATTTGAGAACACTGCAATAAGTGAACTAAGTCAGACACAAAACTACATATGTTACATGACCTCAGTGACATGTTAACTGTGACAACTCTGATTAAAAAAAAAAATCACAGAATAATATATTCCAAAGGCTGGCATAGTGAGTGGGGAGATTGAAGTAATGTTTATCAAATGATAAAAACATCAGGTTAGAAATAATTAGTTCAGTTATACAAGATGCTGACTATTTATATTAGTGTACCATATGCTTAAAATATGCTAAGTATGTAAAAACACAATGCCTATATATTTTAAGTATACAATATCTATTTTATTTATATTACTGTACAATTTTTGCATCAGGTTTGCCAACTTAGCACAGCCTGGAATCCCCTAGAAGCAAAGTCTTAACTGGAAAACTGTGTAGATCAGATCATCCTGTGGAGGACTCTCCTAAGTTAATTGACCCGAGAATACTGTAGATAGCAGTATTTTCTGGTCAGGGGATCCTGACCTGAGTAAAAAAAAGGAGAAAACAAGCAAGCAGCCATTTGTGCATTTATTTCTCGTTGCTCTAGATTGCAGATATATGAATAGCTACTTCAAGCTGCTGTCATTGTGACTTTTCTGCCACGACCAACTGTACCTTAGTATCATAAGCAGTGTAAATCTTCTGTAATAGGCTTTACTTAGTAGTAAACTAGAACATTCACTATAAATACATAAAATGTATTTGTTAGTTATGTTAAAAAAGGAAGAAAAACAGATGAATAGGGGCTAAGAAGACAATCTTACAAAACTTGAAGGAAATTGCTACTTAGCAGTAGGTAAAATATATGGAAACCTATGAAATAAATAATAAATGGACTATATTAATCAGGTAGCATAATTGACATGTTATTGCAAATAGAAACCTTTTGTGTTTTTGCATAACATTTTTATTTATTGTTCAGTGATTTTACATCATACACCCCATCAAACTCAGTTATCAGTCCTTTGAGTTTCATACCCACTCTTATAATCACCTGCATTTAAAAACAAAAGCCCATTCATGCTTCTAATTCACTTACTGGTGCATAATTAAACTCCTTGTGGCCAGTTCCTTAAAGAAAATGATTCCTTCATCACCCACACCTCTGCCAGAGGCCATCAATACCACTTTTAGGCATATAGTCCAAAGGCATTAGCTCAACTATGTTCATTGCAGCATTATTCATAATACAAGAACCTGGAAATGACCTAAATGCCCGTCAACTGAAGAATGGATTAACAAACTGTAGTACATGTACACAATGGAGTACTACTCAGCAGTAAGAAAAAACTGATATCTTAAAATTTTCTGGCAAATGAATGGAATTGGAGAATATCCTCTTGAGTGAGGTATCACAAACCCAGAAAGATAAACAGGTGATGAACTCACTCATTAGTGGATTAAAAAAAAAGATGTCATTGTACACAAGAGCTCAAGGCTGGAACATAGCTAAATGACACAGTGCTTCACTTCTCCATGAAAACCTTTTCAATTTCTACTCCTGGAACCGCCCAGAGGGCTCAGTGTGTCTTGCCAACAGCATGATGATCAGAATCTAGTTCTCAGCACCCCTCACCCCTTATTTCCCATGCCTATAAAGTCAGTACCCCACAGATATTTCTGCCAAATTGTGATACCTGTTTGAGATGTAGCCTATTGTCCTTGGACCCATTTAAAGTAGCCTCTATATGTGTTTCATCCTGCTCTTATGACTCTCTTTTCCAATAAATTGCTTCTTTACAACTGGGAACATTCTGTTGCCTTAGTGCTGACCTATGGGTACAAATTCTATGGTCATAGCACAGACTATATGTCTTCTCCTTATCTACTCTAATCCTGTTGATAACCAGAACTGCCTTCTCTGCACTGTCTCCAGAAACCCTACCCTGGCTCACAATCCTCTCCCTGCCAAATTTTATACTTTTCATATTTTTCTGATCTCTTAGTGTAGATCTACATAGAAAGAGTGAGCAGAAGCTATGGCACTGCCTGAATGGTGTCTGTTCTAAAAATAACCTCCATTAAATAAATTAATCCATTGCTGTTGATACCAGTTTAACTGAAGCTTGCAGGCACAAGAGGGTACAGCCAGATTCTTTGTCAGAATGCAGATTGAAAACTGTGTAGCACATTGCTTGACAGCGTTCTCATTCCTCTTGAATTTTTATGGCCTGGGCCTCCACTGCCTGTGTTTCTTACTGTTGTCTATTTTTGCAAACAGCCACCAGAATTGCCAATTAGGCCCCGATTACAGCATTGTAGGGACTTTTTAGCCCTAAATTCCAAATGTTTCTGCATTCTTCCCACAAATCAATTCTAAAACCTTAACAATCATAGGAAAGGTTTAACATAGTAACAACCACTTCTCAGTAACATTCATTTCTCAGTACCAATCACAGAGACACTTACATCTTAGAACACCAAAAACAGGGACACCACATTTTGCAGTATCAATCATAGTGGCACCCACTTCTCAGTACCTATCACAGGATATACCTCTCTTCTCAGTATACATCACAGGGTATACCCCACTTCTCTGTACCTATCACAGGCTATATCCCTCTTCTCAGTGCCAATCACAGGGTATACTCCACTTCTCTGTACTAATCACAGGATACACCCCACTTCTCAGTATCAATTACAGGGAGAGCACACATCTTGGTACCACTTTGTATTTGTTGCATTTTTTATTGCTGTGACAAAGTACTTGTTGAAGGTATGAGTATCTATTGAGGCTCATAGTTGGTGGTTATTCTCTACAACAGCAGAGAGGTTATAGCAGCAAGCCCAGGAGGCAGCTGGCTGCATTGTATTCATAAAGTAGAGAGATGAGTGCTGGAGCTAGTATTGCCTTCTCCTTTTTATTCATCCCAGGTCTCCTGTCCATTTGATGAACCTGGATGTATTTAAGGTAGATTTTCCAATCTCAGGCAACTGAATCTAAAATTCCACTTATAGAAATGTCCAGAAATGGTGTTGACAAAGTGATTCTAGATCTCATTAAATGGACAATTCAATAATCACATAAAAGTTCTCTCTTTATCTTAGTGCAAGTCTCTGGAAACATCTATTTTATTACTGTCAGTTTTGGCTTTGGAAAAACTGTAGTTCTGTACTAAATTTCTCCAGGCTGAAATAGGGAATCACTAATGGAATATATTTTTACAATTTTGTTTTTTAGCTTTTCTCAGTTTGTGGGGGAAGGAATACCTAACTATTCATACGATCATCTTTTTAGCCTTTAGTTGTGGAATCCATTTGAGGTATCCATCTTCCCTATGGATTTATATTTAAGTTAACAACAATAAGCAGTTGCTCCCTGTGCTGCTCAGTTTTATCTCGAGTTGACACCAGCTACAGAAATTTTATAAGGAAATTTCAATTGAAAAGATACCCCCATCAGATTTACCTGTGGGTAATCCTTGATCTGTGATTGATGTGCAAAGCCCAGCTCACTGTGGGCAATGCCACCTACAGCTGGTGGTTCTAGGTGCTATGAGAAAGCTAGCTGAGTAAGCCATGAGAAACAAACCAATAAGTGGCATTCCTGTATGACCTCTGCATCAGCTCTTGTGTCCAGGCTCTTGCTCTGAGTTTCTGCCCTAAGTTTCCTTGATGATGGAATGTGTGATGTGGAGGTATAAGAGAAATAAACTCTTTTGTCCCCAAGCTACATTTGTGGTCATTATATTTATATCTACACAATAAGAGAAAACTTGATACTCTGTTAAACGATGGAATTTGAAAATGTTAAGTTGCCTAGTTGAGAAATGGTTTCCTCTCAAGTGCTATTGTTTACTTCAGTTCTAACTGATCTGGAGAGTGGCAAGTACATCTCCAGTTTCAGTGGACAGAAGAGGAGATTTCACCTGTGGCAGCTTGATTTCATGCACTTGGATTTTCAGGATGCCTTTCACATTACTCTGGACCACAACACTACCCAGCGCCTATGCTCTCACCATGTACTAGAATTCCTAATTCCCTTCCTCTAATTCAGTACTGCTGGTATAGCACCTGACTCTCCTCTTTCCTCCCTTCTCTTCTCTTTTTCTCTCCCCTTCCTTCCTCTCCTTCCCCTTTCATCTCTTCACTGTCATGTCACTCTCCCATCTCTGTCTCTCTGTCTCTGTCTAAATTCTTGTATCTCTGCCTGTCTGTCATATTTGTATGTCCACTGTCTGTCTCATGCAGTGTGTGTGTGGGGGGGGCAGAGACAGAGAGAGAGAGAGAGAGAGAGAGAGAGAGAGAGAGAGAGAGAGAGAGAGAGAGTTCCACTAGGCACTGTGTGTTTTCCTTAGTGAGCCTCCCCATTTCTTACTGAGAAAAGGACTACCACTAAACTTAAAGTTCCAATTCACCTAGACAGTTTGGGAAGTTAGTACCAAGTACTTCTCTTTTAATGTCTCCAAAGTACTGTTCACCTGAGCACATACCTGTATGCCTAGAGTTTTGTTAAGGTGCTTGTGATAGAGACTCATTTCCTCACATCCTTCTGCTTATAACCAAGCACTGTACAAAGTTAGATATCTCTCCAGCCCCAATAAATGACTCTCATTTAGACCTTTAAGTAAAGACTGAGTCTATGGTTTCTGCTTCTGTGTTGTTTTTAAATCTATCCACTTGGTGGATGGGTTACTGACTTATTATGAATCTGTGTTTTAGTAGACTCTTCCTAGAATGACAAAAAGAACTAATAAAATAGATCTTTTTACTTCATAGAGAAATTTTTCTAAAAATAAAATGTTAGTTGCACAAATCAGCAGCAAATGATTTTATTTATTATACATGAATATGTACTAAATATTTGCTCTGAAGCATAAATACCACTATAAATACTTGAAAAGAATAAGAAAGCTAGAAATAAGGTTATATAATATTTAATTAGAGTTAATTACTATTGTTTAGCAATGTATTTACTGGATAACATTTATGCAACAACTTTCTTTGAATCTTAGATTAACATGTGGTTAGACAGTGTTCTTGAAATCTGTGTAGTTTAAAGAGAAGTAATAACATATTTTTCAAAATAGTTTGTGTATGTGTGTATATGTGGTGATTCATTATGTATTTAATTAAACCAGTCTAGAATATCAGAGAACAGATCCACACATAGTCAAATCAGTAAGGTTAGAGAGTAGTAACTCAGGCCTTTAATCCCAGCATGAGGGAAAGACCAAGTGTGGTGACCTAAAATTTTACTCCTATAACTCCAGAGACAGTGTTCTTTTGTATTTCTGTGAGTTCAAGGCCTAACTACAAAATAGTACTAGCTCACATATTTAATCTTAGTACTGGAATATAATGCAGAGTTGAACTCAGAAGTGAAGCAACTGGGTGAAGAAGATATTTAAAGCAGGCATATGAGGACAAACATATTATTCAGTAGAAGTGACAAAGAGGCTCAGAAAGCTGGAATATCACTTTTATCCTAAAGAGTTGGCTGGGTAAAGTTTGACTGTGGTATGTTTTCTCTCTATGATATTTCAGCTTTTCACTAATAGCTGGCCTTGACTTTTCAATAAATAACACCTAGAATTTATGTTACATGTACATGTGTGTGATTGACTGTGTATGTCCACCTGAATATGGGGGCCCACACAAGTCAGAAAAGAATGCCATACCTTTTTATAGTTAAAGCCTCATATGGGTGCAAGGAACAGGAATAAGGTGACTAAGCAAAAGTAGTCACACCTCAATAGCTAAACTACTTTTAGATGCAATTCTTAATTTTCAATAGTACTTGAGTTTAAACTGTTTAAATTTAATGTGTGTGTTCATGTATGCATAGTAAGCATAAATTAAGAGTGTAACTGATTTTTTTTTTGGTTTGAGAATGCATTCAGTGATGATAAAGAATAAAGCTGTGGCTGTGCACAGATAGTTTCTGAAAGTCTATACAGAAAAACTTTTCATCATCTAGTTTAAAAAAATGAACAATGTTATGTTTGGACAACTAGACAGAGGGAAGAAATAGCACAAGGAGGCTCACAGAGATGGTATGAAGTTCATGCCAGAAAACAAGAACGATCACAGGAGCTTGAAAGTTTGAAAAAACCCCAGAAGTCAAAGTTTGATAAGGTATATTTTATTGATCCCAGACAAAAGCCATTAGGCCAGCAGACACCAATAGGTACACAGACATAAGCCAAGGATGGTACATACCAAACATACAGGTAGGTAGTATTAGTTCTGCGCGTGAGAGCAAGCACACTAACAAGGCCACACACAAGAGTTTATTTGAGAGAAGAGTCCCAGGACATAAAGAAACAGAGGAGCAAGAAAGAATTCAGGGGACAGAGAAGGAAAAGAACCAGAGCATGAGCTTGCAGCCCCTTTTAAAGGAAGGGGAGCGCACAGGTATGCATCATGGGTCCAGGGAGGTGATTCTGTATGCAGTGCCACAGGGTTTTATGTAGCTACGCCCAAGGGTGTGCCTCCATGTAAGGTGCATCCCATCTGAGCTGAGTAGGCTCAGCTAAGTGGAATGCCAGGAGTCCTTACAGGTAGTATACAAGCCAAATGTTTGTAGGTAATCTGGACTACAGACAAACATACAAAGACAGGTTGGTAAAAACAAAGATTCAGGGACCGGGTGCTGTCTGCAGAGCTTGTCCCAGTGCACTATGTAGCAGGCAGAGAACTCTGCCTGCCACAGTCCCCCTAGATGCTGCTGAGGGAATTTGCAGGCTACCCACCTAAAACTGAGCAAACAGATAAGGACTGGGGACCGGAAGGAAAGACTCAGACTCCGCCCAGAGGTGAGGAGTGGTCAGCAGGCCTGAGTGCCTGTATCCGCCAGGGAGACTTGAGCTCCCATTGGTTTCAGTTCCAGTTCCAGTTCAGTGACCTGGTGAAGTCCGCAGAGCGTGTCCCAGTGCACTCTGTAGCAGGCAGAGTAAAACTCTGACTGCCACAGTCCCCCCAGCTGCTGCTGAGGGAGTTTGCAGGGCCAACAACCCGCCTCCAATTGGTCAAACAGAGAAAGATTGAAGACTTGAAATTCAGTCCCCTGCACAATGCAGACGTAGTGATTGAGCAGACCTTTTACCCAGAGGTGACAGGAGGCACACAAGCCCGAGTGTGACAACTAACTAGGAGCTACCTAATCGTGAACCACTGAAGGCATGGGCAGACGCCAGAGCAAAAACTTAAATAATAATATAAAGGACAACAAGGTAACTCCAAAAGAAAGTGGCAATACTACAAATAGAAGACCTGAACTGAGCAATGAAGAGGAAACAGAAGGAAGCAACACCAAAAATTCCTTTTTGATGATCATCGAAGACCTCAAAGAAGATATGAAAAATAGCCTTAAAGAAATAGAAGAAAATACAAACAAAAAATTGAAAGAGATGAACAAATCTATGAAAGAAACATGCCAGGAACTAAAAGCTGAAATAGAAGCAATAAAAAAGGCACAAAATGAGGCAAAGATGGAAATAGAAAATCTGAAGTAAAAAGCAGGAACCACAGATACAAGCATAACAAACAGAGTTCAAGAGATGGAAGATAGAATCTCTGAAGTGGAAGACTCAGTAGCTCAAATAGATATATCAGTCAAAGAAAATACAAAAACTATAAAAGCCATAACACAAAATGTTCAGGAAATCTGGGACAACATGAAAAGTCCTAATTTGAGAATAATAGGAATTGAAGAAGGAGAATACCAGCTCAAAGGCTCAGATAATGTTTTCAATAAAATCATAGAAGAAAACTTCCCTATCCTGAAGAAGGAAATGCCTATAAAGATACAAGAATCTTACAGAACATGAAATAGATATGATCCCCCAAAAATCAGTAGTCACATTATAATCAAGCCACAAAACATACATAACAAAGAAAAAGTTTTAAGAGCTGCAAAAGAGAAGGGCCAACTTACATATAAAGGCAGACCCAACAGCATAAAGCCTCATTATTCAATGGAAATGATGAAAGCAAGAAGGGCTTGGTCAGAAGTTATACAGATGCTAAAAGAGCATGGCTGCCAAACTAGAATACTATAATCTGCAAAGTTATCAATCACCAGAGATGGAGTAAAGAAGGTATTTCAGGACAAAGTCAGACTGAAAGAATATCTATCTGCCAATCCAGCACTACAGAGAGTATTAGAGGGAAAACTCCAACCTAATGACCCCAGATACACCCACGAAATCACAAACAATCAATAATTCCACAGAAGAATACTCCAGAGAAAGGAAATACAACAAGTTACCACAAAAAAATGGCAGGAAATATCAATCAATGGTCACTAATTTCCCTTAATATCAAAGGACTCAACCCTCCTATAAATTGTCACACACTATCAAGATGGATACAACAACAGAAGCCATCCTTCTGTTGCCTACAGGAAACACACCTCAACCACAAAGATAGACACAGGCTTAGAATAAAGGGTTGAGAAAAGATTTTCCAGTCAAATGGTCCTAAGAAACAAGTGGGGGTTGCAATCCTAATATCTAACAAAGTAGACATTAAGCAAAAAGCAATTAAAAGGGACCAATATGGTCACTACTTATTCATCACAGGAAAAATTGGGCAAGAGGAGATTTCAATCTTGAATGTTTATGCCCCTAATATAAGGGCACCTACTTATGTAAAAGAAACACTGCTAAAGCTTGCATCCCACAACAATTCTTACACCCTAATAGTGGGAGACTTCAATACCCCACTTTCAACTCTAGATAGGTCAACTGGACAGAGACTCAACAGAGAAATATGGAGTCTAAAAGAGGTTATGATGCAAATTGATTTAATAGATATATACAGAAGCTTCCACCCAAATGGAAAGGAATATACATATTTCTCAGCTCCTCATGGAAATTTCTCCAAAATTGACCATATAATTGGTCATAAAGCAAATATCAACAGATACAAAAAATGGAAATAATTCCTTGTAACATATCTGACCACCAGGGCCTAAAGTGAGAGCTCAACAACATCAAAACCAAAAGAAAGCCTTCCAACTCATGGAAACTAAACAACTCAGCTTACCCATCTCTGGGTCAAGGAAGAAATTAAGAAAGAAATAAAAGTCTTCCTAGAATTCAATGAAAATGAATCTACAATGTATCCAAACTTGTGGGACACAATGAAAGCAGCTGTAAGAGGAAAATTGATAGCGCTAGATGCCTATATGAAAAACCTAGAGAAATCCCACACTAGAGACCTAACAGTGCAGCTGAAAGCCTTAGAACAATTAGAAGTGAACTCACCTAGAAGGAGTAGATGGCAGGACATAATCAAACTTAGAGCTGAAATCAATACAATTGAAATAAAAAGAACAGTACAAAGAATCAATGAATCTAAGAGTTGGTTCTTTGAGAAAGCTAACAAGGTAGATAAGCCCTTAGCCAAACTAATCAAAAAACAGAGAGAGAGAGTGTTCAAATCAACAAAATCAGAAATGAAAAGGGGGACATAACAACAGACTCCCAGGAAGTATAGAAAATTATCAGATCATATTTTGAAAATCTGTATTCGACAAAATTGGAAAACCTAGAAGAAATGGACAGCTTTCTGGACAGGTACCATCTACCATGAAGATCAGATTAATTACCTAAACACACCTATAACCCTTAAGGAAATTGAAGCTCTCATTAAAAACCTCCCCTCAAATAAAAGCCCTGGTCCAGATAGTTTTCATGCCAAATTCTACCAGACATTCAAAGAAGAATTATTATCGTTACTCCTCAAAATATTTCACACAGTAGAAACTGAAGGAATATTGCCAAATTCCTTTAAGGAGGCCACAATTACTCTAATACACAAGCGACTCAAAGACACAACTAAGAAGGAGAATTACAGACCAATTTCCCTCATGAATATTGATGTGAAAATTCTCAACAAATTTTGGCAAACCGTATACAACAATGGATAAAAGATATCATCCACCATGACCAAGTAGGCTTCATCCCAGAAGTGCAGGTCTGGTTTAACATACAAAAAAACTGTAAATGTCATCCATCATATAAACAAACTAAAGGACCAAAACCAAATGATTATATCCTTAGATGGTGAAAAAGCCTTTGAGAAAATTCAACATTCCTTTTTGTTTAAAGCCCTGGAGATATCCGGAATACAGGGAGAATACCTAAATATAATAAAGGCAATTTACAAGAAGCTGACAGCCAGTATCAAACTTAATGGAGAAAAACTCAAGGCAATCCCACTAAAATCAGGAACTAGACAAGGATGTCCTCTCTCCCCTTATCTATTCAATATAGTTCTCGAAGTTTTAGCTAAAGCAATAAGGGAAAGAAAACAGATTAAGGGGATAAAAATTGCAAAAGAAGAAGTGAAGCTATCTCTATTTGCAGATGATATGATTGTATACATAAGTGACCCACAAAATTCTCTCAAGGAACTGCTACAGCTGATAAACACCTTCAGCAATGTATCAGGATACAAGAATAACTCAAAGAAATCAGTAGCCCTTCCATACACTAAAGATAGAAGAGCTGAAAAAGAAATAAGGGAAACATTACCCTTCATAATAGCTGCAGATAGTATTAAGTTGTTTGGAGTAACTATAATCAAAGAAGTAACAGATCTATTTGACAAAAATTTTAAATCATTGAAGGAAGAAGTTGAAGAGTATATCAGAAAATGGAAAGCTCTCCCATGTTCCTGGATTGCTACGATCAACATAGTAAAAATGGGAGTTCTACCAAGGCAATCTACAGATTCAGTGCACTGCCCATCAAAGTCCAGACACAAATTTTTTTGGACCTTGAAAGAACAATACTCAATTTCATTTGGAATACCAGGAAAGCCATGATTGCCAAAACAATTTTACTCAACAAAAGAACCTCAGGAGGTATCACCATCCCCGACTTCAAGTTATACTATAGAGCTAGAGTAATAAAAACAGCCTGGTACTGGCATAAAAACAGACTTGTGGCCCAATGGAATAGAATTGAGGATCCAGACATTAAACCAAAAACCTATGAACACCTGATCTTTAACAAAGAGGCCCAAAACATTCAATGGAACAAAGATAGTATATTAAACAAATGGTGTTGGCATAGCTGGATGGAAGTGTTTAGAAAAATGCAAATAGATCCGAGCCTGTCACCCTGCACAAAACTCAAATCCAAGTGGATCAAAGACCTCAATTGAAACCCAGCCACTTTGAATTTGATAGAAAAGAAAGTGGGATATATACTTCTATGAATAGGCACAGGCGACCACTTCCTAAATATAACACCAGTGGCACAGACACTAAGACCAACAATCAATAAGTGGTATCTCCTGAAGCTAGGAAGCTTCTGTAAAACCAAGGACACTCTCAATAGGACAAAATGACAGTCGACAGAATGGGAAAAGATTTTCACCAACCCTACAAGTGATAGAGGACTAATCTCTAAGATATATAAAGAGCTCAAGAATTAGAGCCCTAAACTTTGAATAACTCAATCAAAAAATGGGTTACAGATCTAAAAAGGGAATTATCAGCAGAGGAATTACGAACGGCTGAAAGGCACCTGAAAAAGTACTCATCATCTTTAGCCATCAGGGAAATGCAAATCAAAACAACTTTGAAATACCACCTAACACCTGTTTGATTGGCTAAGATAAAAGGCACAGATGACAACCTATGTTGGAGAGGATGTGGAGCAAGGGGAACACTCCTCTATTGTTGGTGGGTTAGGGTTAGGGTTATTTACTTCTCTTTTAAAATTTACAAATCATATTTCTATTTTTGTACGTATGTGTGTGCTTGTCTGTATCTCTGTGTATGTTTTTGTGGTACATGTGTTATTTCCCATTTAGGAGCAGAAAAATGAGTTGTAAATACAGGTAGTACTTGATATGGATACTAGGAACCAAATTTAACTCCTGTAGTCATTGGTGACCAAGACACCAAAGAGCAGAACCGTTCTTCACCAGTGAGATATATTTTTATTCTCCTTCGTTGCTTATTGAGCCTTGTTATAATAGCTTTAACTGTGTGTCAGAGGTAAGTAACTTTTCAAAAAGTTTACATATAGACACTGCTTCCGGTTCCGCCACCGGGACCTGTGCTCTCTGCGGCGTCCCAGCGCACTCTGGAGCAGGGGCAGCTGAACTCTGCACCTGGCCACACCCGCAGCCCCTGCTGCTGCTCAGGGAATCTACTAAGAGCCCTACTGCGACCCTGAACTGAGTGAACTGAGCAAACCAACTGCAGGGGTCTCTGAGGGGCGGATTCGAACCCTGACCAGAGGTGAGGAGGGCTCGGCGGGCCTCAGC
>PVIH01016568.1:0-45119 GCA_004025045.1 Sigmodon hispidus
CTCCCAGGGCAGGATACAGGCGCTGAGGCCCGCCGAGCCCTCCTCACCTCTGGTCAGGGTTCGAATCCGCCCCTCAGAGACCCCTGCAGTTGGTTTGCTCAGTTCACTCAGTTCAGGGTCGCAGTAGGGCTCCTAGCAGATTCCCTGAGCAGCAGGAGCTGCGGGTGTGGCCAGGTGCAGAGTTCAGCTGCCCCTGCTCCAAAGTGCCAACTTTTCCATACAGTAGAAACCAAAGAAACATTGCCAAACTCTTTTTTATGAGTTCACTAAAACCCTGATACCCAAGCCACTCAAAGATGCAACAAAGCAAGAGAATGACAGACCAACTTCGCTCATGAACATTAATGCAAAAATTCTCAAAAAAAAAAATTCTGGCAAATTGTATACAACAACATACAAAAAATATCCACCATGATCAAGTAGGCTTCATCCCAGAAATGGAGGGATGATTCAAAATAAAGAAAACTGTAAATGTCATCCATCATATAAAGAAATTGAAGGGAAAAAAATAACCACATGATTATTTCCTTAGATGCTGAAAAAGTCTTAGACAAAATCCAACATGCCTTCATGATAAAAGTCCTGGAGAGAGCAGAAACACAGGGAAAATGGATACTCATAATAAAGTTGATTTACAAGAAGCAGATGGCCAACATCAAACTAAATGGAGAAAAACTCAAAGCAATCCCACTAAAATCAGGAACTAGACAAGGCGGTCCCCTCTCCACTTAACTATTCAATATAGTTCATGAAGTTCTAGCTAAAGCAATAAGAGAACAAAAGGAGATTAAGGGGATACCAATTGGGAAAGAAGAAGTGAAACTATCTGTATTTGCAGATGTTATGTTTGTATACATAAGTGACCCACAGAATTCTACCAGGGAACTCCTACAGCTGATTAACACCTTCAGTAATGTAGCAGGATATAAGATTAACGCAAAGAAATCAGTAGCCCTCTTATACACTAAAGACAAAGGGCTGAAAAAGAATTAAGAGAAACATCACTTTTTATAATAGCTGCAAATAGCAATAAATATCTTTGAGGTAACTATAACCAAAGATGTAACAGATATGTTTGACAAAACTTTTAAATCTCTGAAGAAAGAAATTGAAGAGGATATCAGAAAGTGGAAATATCTCTCATGTTCCTGGATAGGTGGGATCAACATAGTTAAAATGGCAATCTTACCAAAAGTAATATATAGATTTCATGCAATTCCCATCAAAATCCCAACGCAATTTTTACAGACCTTAAAAGAACAACACTCAATTTATTGGAATAACAGGAAAGCCAGGGTTGCTAAAACAATTTTGCTCAACAAAAGAACCTCAGGAGACACCACCATCCCTGACTTCAAATTATACTATAGACATACAATAATAAAAACAGCCTGGTAGTGGCGTAAAACGAAACTTGTAGATCAATGGAATGGAAGTGAACACCTAGATATTAATCCACACACCTTTGAACACCTGATTTTTGACAAAGAAACCAAATCAATGGGAAAAAGGTAGTATCTTCAACAATTGGTGTTGGCATAACTGAATGGTAATGTGTAAAAAAGTGATCCAAAACTATAACCTTGCACAAAATTCAAATCAAAGGGGATCAAAGACCTCAACATGAACCCAGCTACACTGAACTTGATAGAAAAGAAAGTGGCAAATGCCCTCCAATACATTGGTACTGGTGACCACTTCCTAAATATAACATCAGTACCACAGATACTAAGAACAACAATCAATAAGTGGGACTTCCTGAACCTGAGAAGCTTTTGTAAGGCCAAGGACATAGTCAATAAGACAAAATGACAGGCTACAGAATGGGAAAAGATTTTTACCTGTCCTACAATTGATAGAGGATTGATCTCTAAAATACATAGAGACTTCAAAAATCTAGAGCCGAAAATCTTTAAAAACCCAGTTAAAATATGGGGTTCAAAACTAAAAAGGGACTTCTCAGCAGAAGAATTAAAAATAGGTGAAAGGCACATGAAAAAGTGCTCAACATCTTTAACCATCAGAGAAATGCAAATAAAAACAACTTTGAGACACCACCTTATACCTGTTAGAATGGCTAAGATTAAAAACACAGATGACAACCTATGCTGGAGAGGATGTGGAACAAGGGGAACAGTCTTCCCTTGTTGGTGGGAGTGCAAACTTTTTCAGCCACTTTGGAATGCAGTATGGTGGTTTTTCAGTAAACTGGGTATCAATCTCCCCAGGGATCCAGCAATACCACTCTTAGGCATATACCCTAAAGATGCACATTCACACTCCAAAGGCATTAACTCAACTATGTTCATAGCAGCATTATTTGTAGTACCAAGCAGTTGGAAACAACATAGATGCCCCTCAACTGAGGAAGGATTAACAAGCTGTGGTACATCTACCCAATGGAGTACTACTCAGCAGTAAGAAAAAAATTATATTCTAAAATTTGAAAGCAAATGGATGGATATGGAGAATATCTTCTTGAGTGAGGTATCACAATACCAGAAAGAGAAGCAGGGGATGTACTCATTAATGGACTTCAAAAAATATAAAAAGAGAGAGATGTCATTGTACACAAGATCTCAAGACTACAGCACAGCTAAATGACATAATACCTCACTTCTGTATTGATAGCCTCTGGCAGAAAGGTGGGTAAGGAAAGATTTGTTTTATTTAAGGGTCTGGCCACAGGGAGTTTAATTATGCTCCAGTAAGCAAATGAGCAGCATGAATGGGAAGTTTTGTAAATGGAGAGATTATAAGAGTGTGCATGACACTGAGAGGTCTGATATCTGAATTCGATGGGGTGCATGATGTAAAAACAACAAATAATAAATATATACATGAAAAAAATTTTAAAAATTTGATTAACTTGATCTTTCAAGTGCAAAAGATAGAAATTAAACTCTTCTGTGATTGTGGCCATGCATGCTTTTCTTTCTGGTAGAAAGAAAACTTTCTGGTAGAAAGAACAACTGAAAAATTCAAAAGAATGTTTTGAAATTCTCTCTGAGATTTAATATGGCTGATAAGCTTATAACTTCATGCCAGATGTGGTTACCTGAACACTAGCTACACAAGATTAAGCCAGCCAAAATCTCAACATAGTTTTGGTGATACAATCTGTGCGTGATAAACCTAAGAGTTCCTGGCAGTTTATAGCTTCTGGGGAAGGAAATATTATTATTTATTGAAAATATGACCAGCGGTAGGTTTCCCATGCTCCATCAAATGGGCCCACATCCACACAAAAATACCACTGGTGTCTCTAGCCCTTATTAGTTATCCAATGGCTAGTAGTCAGCTTCAAAATTTTATAAAACATACAAGTAATGTTATATGAACTGAGAACATTATATTTATCTGTTTGTGTGTGTGTGTGTGTGTGTGTGTGTGTGTGTGTGTGTGTGTGTGTGTGATGTAAAACAGTCCATGGTAAGAGTCTTCAAATCTGAAAAAGACCAAACCCTCCAAAGATAAGGGAGAAATAATGTAATTATATTTTGTATCAAAACATTTTAAAAATTAAAAAGAAGAAAACATTATCTTAGAAGGAGAGATGTTGAAAAGATATTTACAGAACTAAATTGTGGAAATGGAGGATGCTCAGGATTCAGTTTCATTGCTTATATGTATGAAAATTTTAAATAATAAAACAATATATGAATAAATAAAATAAAATATAGATTATATTGTTTAATATAATGTGCAGTATACAGACTGCAATATAACTATTTACAAAGAGAGAGAGAGAGAAAAAGAGAGACAGACAGAGAGGGTTCAAATTTGAATATTCTAATGTCAGATTTCAGTAGATGTAATCCAAGGGGAAGAAAGACACACACACAGAGACAGAGAGACAGAGAGATAGAGAGACAGAGAGAGAGAGCACCCAAATTCTAATGTTCTAATGTCAGTAGATGTAATCCAAGGGGACACAAGAATCTGGGCAGAAACCTTCCTTTACTTGCCTTTTAAGAGTCATGTTCTTCTCATTTGTAAAATGAAGGCATTGCATCCCAATAAGCTCTGAAGTCTTACCTCGTCTAGCATCAATTCTAAAATTTAAGGTCAACTCTTTTGATAAGGGATGACTTACATCAGACACCATGTGTCACAGATATGATTCACTCTGGTAAAAGAGCTCTCCAGTTAGAAATTTGTGAAATCAGGTAACATATGTGTTTTCAAAATCCTAAAGACATGCACTATGATTTATCTTTAAAAACAAACACTATGAACAAGGGAAACCGCATCCCTGAATTTGCTAGCACCACAAGAAATTAAAGAATGCTGTATTGAGTATAGCCTGGAGCTACTGCAGAATCTTTCCTTATTCTGAGACACAACTCAAATACAGTACAATCTTGGATCTGTCAATAAGCAGAGATTAGCACACCTAAAGGAAATACACTGCCTCTTAAGCCAAAAGAAACTCTCGATTGAAAGAGGGGTCAAAAGCAGCAACATATCCTCTATCTTCCAGAGCTTCTTCATATTCATCATTTTGCCAAACTTCTTGAAACTTCACTGTTGTAGAGATCCCCCTGAAATTCAGTCTTCTTTACCCTCATTTTCTGCCCTGATGCCAAGTTACAAATTAGAATAGTTGCAACTATCTGGTAACTAGATCTAGTAAGTGTAAGATTTCCATGTGATAGACAACATAGTAACCTGGAGAGAGAGAAGATGAACTAAATCAATACATGAGGATGGCTGGAGGGGTTGATGTACCCATAAGGGCTAGAATTATATCTGTCTCAGAATGAAAGTGTTCATATGATTTCTAAAAATCTCAAACCTGAGAAACTGAGGCTTCAGTCAATGATTTCTTCCGTCAGGACACAGAGAAATGCTCATTTTGTTGTTGTTGTTTTAATCTAGTACAGGGTCTAGGAATTCAAATCACCTTGCTCATCCCCTTCACCACTTTAATAATAGCAGTACAACGATGGAGCCTGTTTCCTTAGTTTTACTTTTCCCCATATTTATAGCATCCTAGGGAGTGACTCTATCACTTACCTATAAAAATTGACCAATGAGAAGTATAATTGTACTTATAAATATTTAATTATTATTTTCAGTTTCTTTTGGTCTAAGTTATGTGGTAATCCTTGCTTCTACAGATTATAGAATTTATAGCTGAAGTCAGGAAGGGTGATATTGAAGTGTTTTTCACAATTATCATTGTATTTACCTCCAGTAATATATGTTCAAATGAACTGAGTAAAGTGGGTTATTATTTTTTTTAAAAAAAAAAGACTTCCAAAACTTAGATACAGGATGGTAGGAATGAACAGTCCAATCTGGGGTTGGTGTGTAAAATAAATTTGAAAATCTTAAATAAAAAAGGAAATAATAGACACAATCTCTACACTTGAGGATTTTACATGTAAGACAGTAAGATGACAACTTTTATTGATATATTAACAATCTTTTCAAATATTTAAGCATACTTTGTTTCTCATACCTACATTTATATAGACACATATGTACAAGCATATAAATATTTGTATTTCTTTTTATCAGATATATTTTTTCTTTATTATTAACAAATTTTTAAAGTTAATTGAAATTACTCTTTTAAAAGCTAACATTACTTTTTATTCAGAGATCTGCTGTATATAGAGAGAGACAATATAATCCCAATCAAAATCTCTATCTCTTTTTCAGAAAAAAAAAAGCCCAGAAATGTATATACAATCACAAAAGGTGCCAGAAAACCCAAATAATCCAGAACAAAAAGAGAGATGCTGTAGAAATTATCATTAGATCTTTAGATGTAGGACAAAGACATAGTAATAAAAATATTATATAGCTGGCATGAAAACAGACACTTTTGACAATCTTGCCAAAAACATATGTGGGAGGAAAATAATCATAGTCACCTAATGTTGCAGAAAAATGAATATTCATAAGCACAAGAATGAAATTAAAACAATACCTATCACCTTGCATGGACGTAAACTTTAAACTGATCAAAGACATAAATCTGAATATTGAAACTGATAAACAAAGCATGGGAAATATCCTGCTTGATATCTCTGTAGAAATATCTCTCTCTACAGAGAAAAGGACTCTCTGCATAGGCCTCCATTTGACCAAAAATTATAGCCGACAACTGAAATTTAAAAAAACTAAATCGTCTCTTCATTGCTAAAGAAACAATCACAATTATTTCTAAAGATTTATTATTATTATATTAATGTATAATTACATATTACTTTATTATATATTTATATATTTCAACAACAACAAAAAAAGGAACAATCAGCCAGGTGCAATAAGGCCCACAAAATGGCAAAGAATTGTTGACAGCTATACAAAGGTATATACAGAGGTATATCCTGAATATACAAAAAACTCGAGACACCATATTCAAATAAACAAATAACAATTTTTTTAAATGGTCTTGGAACTGGCTGATATACATTAGAGGCCTGAATGTTTGTGAAGGAACAGGAGTGAATGGGGAAAAGGAAAGTCGGAGGCATGGACTGGGAAGAGAAGACAGAGGGAGAAAAAAAACTACCATCAGGCTAGGAAAAAATCAATTAACTGACCATTTTAAAAGATTTAACTTAGAGGCCTTCCCAACAGCACCCTACATTAGACCCTGCAATCTACTAGGACCACTCCTTTTGTTTTTATTTATATAAAAAATTCTTTTTTATCTACGTATTCTGTGCTCCCTTTCCTCCTGCCAATCCCTCCCTGTCAGCCTCCTCACTCCTCATTCCCCCATCCACTCCCCACAATAAATGGAACCTTCTGAAACTGACAGTCTTCTGTAAGGCAAAGAACACAGTCAATAAGATAAAATGCTAGGTAACAGAGTGGGCAAAGTTCTTTACCAAACATACATCTGACTGAAGACTGAACTCTAAAGTATATAGAGAACTCAAGAAACTAGAGCCCAAAATCCTAAATAACCTAATTAAAAACTGGTGTTCAGAGCTAAAAAGGGAATTCTCAACAGAATTACAAATGGCTGAAAGGCACTTGAAAAATTGCTCACCATCATTAGCCATAAGAGAAATGGAAAATTGAAACAACTTTGAGATATCACCTTATACATGTCAGAATGGCTAAGATTAAAAACAGATGACATCCTATGCTGCAGTGGATGTAGAGCAAGAGGAACACTCCTCATTGTTGGTGGGAGTGCAAACTTGTTCAGCCACTTTGAAATGCAGCATGGTGTTTTCTCAGAAAACTGGGAATAAATTTCCCCAAGGATCCAGTTATACCACTATTGAGCACATACACTAAGGATGCACATTCACTCTCCAAAAGCATTAGCTCAGCTATGTTCATAGCAACATTTTTTGTAATAGCAAGAACCTGGAAAGAACCTAGATGCCCCTCAACTGAAGACTGGATTAACAAACTGTGGTACATCTACACAATGGAGTACTACTCAGCAGTAAGAAAAAATGATATCCTAAAATTTTCAGGCAAATGGATGCATTTGGAAAATATCTCTCTGAGCAAGATATTACCATCTCAGAAAGACAGGTGTGAAATTTATTCACTCATAAGTGGACTTTAGACAAAAACAAAGAATACTCAAGCTGCAAACTATAATCCTTGAACAGCTTGGGATAAGAAGGAACTTAAGAGAGACACCCAGAGTTTTCCTGAGAAAGAGAAAATCACCTTAGCAAATTGAGATCATAATGGTTGTAACCAAGAAAAGTGGGAACAAATTATGAGACTAGGAGAATGTTGAGTGAGAGCAGCAACAAAGAGGGAGAAAAAAAAGTGATAGATATTTTGATAGAGGAAGCCAATGTGGGGTTGGAAAGAGACCAGGTACTAGGGAAACCTCCAAGAACTCACAGGATGTCACTGGCTAAGTCTCCAACCAATAGTGTAGGGGGTGCCTAAACAAGACTTTCCCTATAATCAAATGAATAAATACCCTAAGTGTCATCATAGAACCTATGTCCAACATTAAACAGAGGTGGAGGAAGATATCCATGGCTGAGCACTGGGCTGAGCGCCTTGTCCAGCTGAAAAGGGGGAGTGTATATGAGCAAGGGGATAGGATTTATGAGAAGTCCCACAGAGATGGCTAGCTCTAATGAAATACTGATAAAAAGAGATTAGAAAGAAATGTTAGATTTTATTTGGTTTTCATTTTATGTACATGTATGTGTGCCTACATGAATCTATATGCACCCTGTGTGTGCATGTGCTGGTAGGGACTAAAAACAGTCTCTTACCCTGGGACTATATATGCAGGTGATTATTAGGCACCACATGAGTGCTGAAAAACAAACTCAGGTCCTGTACAATCACAGCTTGTGTTCTTAACTGTCCCCAGGACCAGGGATACCCATACACATACCCAACCACACCCAGCTCCACCCTAAAAGAAAGTAAGCTGTGAGAGTGCCTCCAAGGCCAAGTTCCAGCTAAACACAGCCATTGTGGGTTACCCCCTGTCCAAACCACAATTGTCATTATGACATTGCAATTGCTCAGGACTAGCTGAGCCTCTGGACACACAGAGGACTAAGACCCTCAGGCCTAGAACTGAATAAGAGCCAACTGAGAGCTGGCCAAGAGTGAACTGAGGAAGCAATGGGCAGATGCCAGTGTAAAAATACATACAACAATACAAAGATCAACAAGACACCATCAGAAGTAGGTGGTTCTACAGCATCAAGACCTTAGCATAACAATGAAGAGAAAACAGAAACCACCTTAAAAACAGTTTTTTGAAGCTAATAGAAGCCTTAAAAGAGGATAGAAAAAACTCCCTTAAAGAAATAGAAGAAAATACAAACATAAAAATAGAAAGAGATGAACAAATACCTGAAAGAAAATTAAAAAAAACAAGAAAAAGAAAACAAACAGGTGAAATAAACATTTCAGGAATTAAAAATTGAAATAGAAGCAATAAAGAAGGCACAAACCAAAAAAAAGCTGGAAATAGAAAACATGAAGAAAAGAACTGGAATCCCCGATTCAAGCATAACCATCAGAATCCAAGAGATGGAAGAGAGATTCTCTGGAGTGGAAGACTCAATAGTGGAAATATATACCTCAGTTAAAGAAAACACTTAAACCTGCAAGGTTATAACACAAAATTTCCAGGAAATCAGGGATACCCTGAAAAGGCCAAACCTGAGAATAATTAGAATTGAATAAGAAGAACACCAGCTCAAAGGCAAAGAAAATATATTCAACTAAATCATAGAAAAAAAACTCTCCCAACATAAAGACAGAAATACCTGTAAAGACACAAGAAGCCTACAGAACACCAAATAGACTAGACCCACAAAAAAAGTCTGGTAGCCACATAATAATCAAGCCACTAAACCTACAGAACAAAGAAAAAAATACTAAGAGCTGTAAAGGAGAAAGGCCAAGTTACCTATAAAAACAGACCATCAGAACAACACCTAACTATTCTATAGAAACAATGAAAGCAAAAAAGTCTGTTTTAGACACTATACAGACACTAGGATGCCAACCTAGACTACTATACCCAGCAAAACTATCAAATCAACATAGACAGAGTAAACAAGATATTTCATGACAAAACCAGATACCTATCCACAAATTCGGTCCTACAAAAAGCCCTAGAGGGAAAACTCCAAACAAAGAAACCTGAAACCCTAATGTTAAAGGCACTTAGGCTTATATAATCTGTTCTGGCCATTGTAAAGGCAGTAAATATGGGGGAAGGCAGGGTTGCTACCTATTTGTAGTACTTTATAATTCTGAATTTTCACCAAAACAGGAGCTAAGAATTCATTATAAGTTATAATAGTTCTTTGATATATGTAACTCTGCATATAATTTATATATTCTGCAACTACAAAAATCAAATTAAAAAGTTATGCATATAATAAAATTTAAATGTATAAAATAAACATGTATACATAATAAACTAATACATAAAACCTATGTAAATATGTCATTAGAACAATACAACTGAGACTCTTTATTGCTGTCAAAGGGCCAGTTATCTTCTTTATGGTCATTAGGACTTGACTGAGATAATTTTGTTTTACTTGTAATGGGTTACAAGCTAGTTATCAGTATTAATTATATTTTGTAGATGGTAAAAAATAAGTGTTAAGGTTAAATGATAGACATAAAAATATTTTTCCCTAGCCTTCCTGTTCTTCTATGGTGAAGACTTGAACAGATAGTTCCTAAAGTGAATTTTGGATGTGACTGGATTCAATTTTTTAATGAATTCTCAACTATACATTGATTCATTGAAATCTGGGCAAGGTATCAAAATACTTAAACCACATAATTTCATGAGAAAACTCTAGAAATTTCAAAGGTATTACTTGTCATTATAATCAATATTAAAAATCTCATAATCCTTCACAAAGATTTGTTAGGAAGATCAACAAATATTTTCCCTTAAATCATTTAGCTTAAAATATCTACAAGTAAATTTGATAATTAAGGAGCATAATAATGAATATGATGAGGGTATGAGAGGAAAAATATAGCATGCACATATCTGTGCCTCCCAACATATAGAAGGTGGGTGACACTGTTGGTAGTAGATGAATCAAAAAATGAATGATCAGGTAAAATGTGTTAAAAGCATATTGTTTTATTTAACTGTCTGGTGAATTAACTTGTAAATTAAGTTTTGAGTTTACTTGACCACAAAGGGTCAACTTTATCACTTGAAGTTGTATAGTTCTATTAATGTAAATACTAATCTCAGAGAAATATTTGTCATAGTAATTGACTTTGGTTTCTTTAATAAAACTTTGTACTCAAATATGATATATAAGATCATTTAAATTTTATGTGTCCCCATGATGGCTAATCTTCATTTTCAGTTTGACTAGAATTAGCATCTGATCTCCGAGACAGCACTCTTTCATCTATGTCCTTGAAGGATTTTGCTGGGAGATTTTACTAAGAATTGAATTCCAACCCAGAATATGAGTGGCACAGTATGGACTGGGGCCTCAGAGTAAGTAACAACAAAGAAAAAGAAGGAATGACTAAAAATCAGCTTCTATCCTAACTGTGGATTTAATTTGACCAACTAACTATCTCACTCTGCCTTTCTAACCACGATGGACTTCACTCCCCTGAATTTAGAGCTAAAATTCATGCTTTCTTGGTCCAGAGAAATTATCCAACAGTTAGGCACACATGCTGTGCTTGCAGAGGGCCTGAGTTTGTTTTTCAGCACTCACATGGTACCTAACAATCATCTGTATCTATAGTACCAGGGGAAGAGACTCTTTTTAGTCTCTACCAGCACATGCGCACACACGGTGCATATAAATCCATGTAGGCACACATATGCACATAAAATGAAAACCAAGCAAAATCTAACTCCTCCTTCCTAATCTCTTTTTATCAGTATTTCATCAGAAAAGGAAGTAAAGAGTATATTAATCTTATGTAAAAACACATAAAGTATATACTATTTTGCCTTATGTTTTCAACCAAACCCAAAGAAGGTTCTTCAATGTGCAGGTACTATATAACAACTAAGGAACGGAGTATGACACAAAAAGTAGGATGTGTATGAAAAATACTCAGTCAGGGAATTTTTAATCAGCAGTCCAAATAAAGCAGGTGAAAATTTCTACCATCATGACATGTAGAGCTAAGCCCAGAAAAAATTATAAACACAAGCAATTATGAAACTACACAGACAAAAGTCATTTGTGTTTCAAATAATAAAAAAATTAAGATGAACTAGAAATGTAGCTTCAGTGGTTGAATACTTTCTAAACGAAGTCTAGGCTGGGGGTTCACTCATGAACATAAGAAACCATATTTCGTAATGTGGAGATTTAACTAAATTCATTAGTCGGGGAAGCAATTGTGTTTAAGATTAAATCTGCAACATCAATAGAAGATAAGTAGCTAGAGAAAGTACATTATTATGCAGAGACAACAACATGTGTGAAAGCTTAAGAGTTGGGAAAATGTGTTCTGTATGCTTACTGTGAAGTACCAGGACGGTTTGAGTATAGATAGCAGTTTTGAAAGTAGCCTGAGATAAGGGAAGTCAGGTGGTTGAGATTAGGTCATACCCTGCTTGCTTAGGATAGACCACATTCTGCATGCTTATGTTCCCAGATGTCACAGTATCATCACATGCATTTTAACAAATCATTTCTTTACATGTAACCTACAAATGGGAATATACATAGTCTAGAGCTTCTATGTTTTAAATTAATTTTCTCGGTTTTTTGTTTCTGAATTTGTATGCTTCAATCATTACTTTGAAGCTTTTTATCTTCTAAGTACTTATTTCTATAGAATTTCCTCTAAAATCTGTCTTAACTCCATAACATGAATATTGATATGCTTTGTTTATATTTCATTTTATGTGAAAACCCTCTGATTTTCACATTTGAACCTTGTTATTCATAAGGGCTATGCTTAGGAAATATTTTGGATTGTTTTTAGAATAGATTTCTCACAGAATTATAGTAATTTTATGAATATTTGAAATCTACTAATTTATATTTTATTAATAACTTAAATGAATGCATGGTTTGCACTGCGCTCTGCAGTTACAGAGTGTGATCTAGAAAAGTCACTGAGTATGTGTGTATATGTGTGTGTGTGTATTTCTGTATGTCTATGCTTCCTTCTCCATTAGTTTTTATATCATTCACTTTCAAGCCTTGTTGTATAAATTCATTATATGTATGTCTTCCTGGTAAATCAATTATTTTAACATTATAAAGATGAACCTCTGTTTTTCATTGTCTTAGTTACTGTTCTATTGTTGTGAAGAAACACAAAGCAGCTCCGTAAAAGAAATCACTTTAACTGTAAAAGCAGATTTTTTTTACATTTGCTACAATGTTAGTTGTTTAGTCCATGATCACTTTGTGGCAGCAATTAGAAAGGGCACTGAAGCAGTGGGTCAAAGTTTTACATCCTAATCCACAGACAAGAGGAGGAGGAGGAGGAGGAGGAGGAGGAGGAGGAGGAGAAGGAGGAGAAGGAGGAGGAGAAGGAGGAGGAGAGAGAGAGAGAGAGACCTGGGATGGGATTTTGAAGCCTCAGAATCCCCCCTCTGACACATTTCCTTCCACAAAGTCACACCTGTTTCAAAAGGCCACACTTCCTAATCTTTCTAATCCACAGTCTTTCTCATGGTGACTCAGGATTCAAGTATCTGAGCCAATGGGAATCATTCTCACTCAAGCCACCCCTTTCATAATAGGTCTAATATTCGTCAGTACTTTCATGCAGCATTTAGCTATTTTATGTATATTTGTTGCATTACATTCCTTCTTATATTCAGTATTTTCTTTTTAAATATTGTTATTATTATGTATATGATTGATCTGCTTGCATGTATGTCTGTTGACTATATGACAACCAGAAAAGGGAGTGAATTCCACAGGTGCTGAAGTTAATAATTATTAGCCACCATGTAGACACTGGGATTTTCTAGAAAAACAAATGGTACTCTTAGCTACTGAGCCACCTGTAAAGCATTGTACTCTTTATTTTCTGTTGACGCTTTCTTAATTCAATTTTTTTTGAATTAGATTTTAATTCAATGATTTTTATACATATATTTTTATATCTTTTGTTGTGCTGTTTAAGGATGAGAATTTTCATCACTGTCTTGTCAAAGTCTATTTACAGGCATACCGTTATTTCTTCAAAGGATCTGCAGAAAATGTGTCAGACTATAATTTTATTTAATTCAATGTCTGTGCTTTTTGTGATGCTATTGCTTGCATATATTTTACATATATGTCTGTTATAAACTACCAAATACACTGTAATGTTTTTGTTTGTATTGCAGGGCTGGAATTTTTTTGATTGTAAAAATGTAGTAATATGAGTTTTAAGAAATTTCTGATAAAATATATTATATTTTCTGTTAGATTGTTTCTACAGGTACTTTTTATGGGTCTGTTTTTCTTTCTGATACTTCTCTAAGCATGAGAGTTGAGTTGAGCTATACTGGTGGCAAGAACTCCCAGCTCTCATTTATCTGAAAATATTTTTGTTTTTTTTTTAATTTATGAAAGGTTTACCCAAATTTTATGTGTATAACCAATTTTGTCATTTAAACACATTATCGCTGTCTCTTAGCTACAATTTTAAAACGTTTTTGTTTTTTATTTTTGGGAATTGCCATACATGTATACAATGGAATATATCTATATCTACTTCTATTTCTACATTCCGAATTCCCTATGTCCTCACTCAAAACCTCCACCAATTTGTGCCTTTTTCTTTTATTGTGATCATGATAGTCCAGTTAGTTTCCACACTGTGTGCTTGAAATCCCTTAGTGAAGTACAACATTGCATAGTTGTCTGGGGAGAAGAATCATTTCTTTTTGAGTTTGTAGTTACTGGAAGTTTCCAACACTCTAGTAGAGAGCTACAGCCATTTTTGATATGTTATCTATCTTCATATTCCTGACCTATGATGTCATAATTGAGTATTCTATATTTTATTTTATATGTGTGACTATAAAGTTTTTGCTGCTGTTTTTATTGTGGTAGTATCACTTGGAATTGCTGTGTTTTTTGAATCCATATGTTAATATTTCTGACTAGTTTGGGGAATTTTCAGTCATTATTGCCTTCAATAAGTGTTTGCCTAATTTTCTCTGCTTCATTTACAGTGCTTCATAGGAAGCTTACTATTCACTCACCATTCCCAGGACACTTATACTCTTCTATGTAGTATTTTTTTTCTAGTGCTTATGCTGGAGGGAATGTGAAGTAAGAGGAACACTTCTCCATTGCTGGTGGGAATGTAAACCTGTACCAACACTTTGGAAAACAGTATGACAGTTTCTCAGAAAACTGAGAATCAAACTACCCAATGATCCAGCAATACCACTATTAAGAATATACCCAAAGGATGCACATTACTACCCCAAGGGCATTAGCTTAACTATGTTCATCGAAGCATAGAACCTGGAAAAACTTAGATGCCCCTCAATTGAAGAATGAATTAAAAAAATCATGGCACATTTATACAATGGAGTACTACTCAGCAGAAAAAAAAATAGACAACCTGGAATTTGCAGGTAAATTGATAGATTTAGAGAGTATCATCCTGAGTGAGGCCCAGAACGATAGTCATGGTATGTACTCACTCATAAGTGAATTTTAGACATAAAGAAAGAATAACCAGGCTGCAAATCAAAACCCTGAACATCTAGGTAACAGGAGAAAGTTAGAAAAGACATTCAGGGATCCCTCTGCAAAGGTAAAATAGAAACGATCTCCTGAAAACATTGGGATTATAACTGGGAGTGAGCAAGGGGATGTGGAACAAATCACAAGAGAAAGAGATGGTTGAATGTGAAGAATAAGAGAAGGTGAGAACAAAGAAATGGATATCTTGAGAGTGGGAAGCACTGTGGAGTCAGAAAGAAATGTGGTTCTATGAAAACCTCCAAGAACCCACAAAGTGTCCTGGGCTAGGACTCCAAGCAAAAGTAGACAGGGTATCTAAACAGGACTTCTCCTATATCATATGAATGATCAACCTAATTATCATTATAGAACCTTAATTCAGCAATGGATGGAGACAAAAGCAAAAAACCATAGCTAAGCACTAGGTTGAGCTCCAGGTCCAGCTGTAGAGACAGAGTGGAGAAATTATAAGAGTAAAGGGATCAGGATCATGAGGAGGTGACCCACAGACTCAGTTGACCAAGCTATTCAGAGTTCAATGACTCTGAAATAATTACTGAGAAACCTTCATGGAAAGAAATTTAATCCCCCCAAGGTAAATGACTCAAACAGTGTGGACAATTTGTGGAGCCTCTTGCTCAGAGTATCTTCCTGGTGCATGAACTGGCTTCTCAGAGCCCATTCCATATAGACGAACACCTTACTCAGCCTTGATATTGGAATGAGAGACTGGGACTTTCCTAAACTGGATATGCTTGACCCAACTGAATCACCTTGGGATTCTTTGCTCTCTGTTGTGAGGAAGGGATGGAGGATGGAGCAGGGGAGGCTGAGGGAGGACTGGGAGAAGAGAAGGGAGGAAGAACAATGATAAAAAATTGAAAAAATATTTTTAAATGAAAAAGAACATAAAAAAACAGCACTCATTAGACTAAGAGGTGAGTGACACTCCACTCTGCTGTGAGATTATGTTTTATTATATTCTGGTTTAATAAAACACTGATTGTCCAGAAGGTAGACAGAAAGTGTGGACAGGGCTCCCAGACTGAGAAAACTCTGAGAAGAGGAAAAGCAGAACAGAGACACCAGCAGATGAAGAGGAAAGAAGTCCAAATGCTGTTCTGAGAAAAGGTTCTAAACCATATGGCTAAATAGATTAATGGAAATGGACTGAATTAAGGTAAGAGAGCTATAGGCCAATCAGCATGAAATTAATGTAAACTTCAGTGTGAATATTTAGGGCTACATGGCAGTGTGGCTGTGAGTGGGTTCAAACCTTGGAGCTAGTCCGGAAAGTCTGGGCCCGAAACTTCTTACTGCACTACCATCCCAGGCAGAGAGCTTCATCTCTGGGACCTAGGCCCTGGGACACAGCTCTTGGAACCCCACTCCCACTCTTCTCTCCTCTAAATCTAGATTAATAGGAAAAATCCCTATAGGCCAAATGCCCTAGTAAAATCTAATTTACTGGACACCCCAAACTACAAAACCTCTAACCCACTCCATCATCTGGAGACCTCAGCAGAAACTTGAGACCCACAGTACCAAAGCACCTGTTGTATCAAGAGATGTTTCTTGAAACCCACAGTTAGTCAGATCCTACTGGATGAAGAGCAGCCACCTATTTCTCAGAAAATTGAGAATCAGTCTCCCCAAAGACCCAGCAATACTACTTCTGGGTTTATACCCTAATGATTGATGCACAGTCATACTCCAAAGGCATTAGCTCAACTATGTTCATAGCAGCATTATTTGTAATAGCAAGAACCTGGAAACAATCTAGATGTCCCTCAACTGAAGAATGGATTAACAAACTGTGGTACATCTACACAATGGAGTACTACTCAGCAGTTAAAAAAAATAAATGATATCCTAAAATTTGCAGGCAAATGGATGGACTTGGAGAATATTCTCCTGAGCGAGGTATCACAAACTCAGAAAGATAAGCAGGGGATGTACTCACTCATTAGTGGTCTCTAAACAAACAAACAAGAAAAAAGCCAAGCATGCCCAAGCTGCAAACCACAACAACTGAACAGCTTGGGATCAGAAACACCCTGGACTGACTCTTCGGATCCTACTATACCTAAAGGAACACCTGACTCACTCTTGAGGGAGGGGAGACAAAAATGGATCTGCCAGGAGTGGAGACTGAACTAAGTAATATTGGATCAGTGGGACCATGGGACTGTCTACAGTCTGCCCAGGGAGGGGATGGGGAGTTGTTTAGAAGAAAAAATGATCTGATGTGGCGGGAGGGGGAAGGGACCTTGAATAATGATATACTGGGATAGAAAGAGTGACTTCTTTGTTAATAATAATAATAATAATAATAATAATAATAATAATAAATAGCAGCCACCTAAGACCTACAGTATGTCAGTACCTAGTATATTAAGAGGGTTAACTGAGACCCACAACTTACCAGAATATATTGAATCAAGAACCCCTACAGGATCAAGAGCTCTCTCTGGATGACAAGCTCATATTGGACCCAGATTGGATCTTATTACACCAAGTACAGATCACTGCTACTCAAAATACACTACCTCCAAGTGGACCAAAGCCTAGATTGGACCAAAGAGAGGCTTCCAGAGACACAGATACAGCCAGAATAAATTGTGCCAAAATCAGCTCCCTGAGATACAAATTCTGCAGTGATCTGAGGAAGCAACGGGTAGATGCCAAAGCAAGAATAAATATAACAACATAAAGAGCAACATGGCACAACCAGAATCTGATGGCTCTACAACAACAAGACCTGATCATGGCAATGCAAAACAAGCAGAAAGAAATTACTTTAAAAACAACTTTATGAAGATAACTGAAGCCTTAAGAGAGAAATTTTTTAAAAATCCCTTAAGAAAGCAGAAGAAAAGACAAAAAAATTAGAAGAGACCAACAAATCTCTAAAAGAAGATAAAGAAATCCAAGAAAAGGTAAAAATAATTCTAAAAATTAAAAATCAAAATGGTTGTAATAAAGAAGGCACAAACTGAGGCAAAGCTGGAAATAGAAAACCTCAAGAAATGAACCAGAAGTACAGATTCAAGTATAATCTGAATTCAAGATGGAAGATAGAATATCTGGTGTGAAAGACTATATAGTAGAAATAGGTACATCAGTCAAAGAAAACACTAAAATCAAAAATGTCATAATACAAACCATCTAGGAATACAGGACATAATGAAATGACCAAAATTAAGAATGATTGGAATTGAAGGAGAAGAATACTAGCTCAAAGCCACAGAAAATATATTCAACAAAATTATAAAATAAACCTTTCTCAATTAATAGAAGGAAATGCCTATAAAGATATAAGAAGCTTACAGAATATCAAATAGACTAGATCCTCCCCATAAAAGTCTGCTTGCCATGTAATAATCAGGCCACTCAATCTAGAGAAAGAAAGAATACTAAGAGCTTCAAAGGAAAAAGGCCAAGTTAGTTATAAAGGCAGACCCATAAGAAAAACACCAGATTACTTAATGGAAACAGTGAAAGCAAGAATGTCCTGGTCAAATGTTATACAGACAGTAAAAGATCATGGTTGCCTGGTCTTGGTCTAGCAAAATTATCTATCATCACAGATGGAGTAAAGAAAATATTTCACAACAAAACCAAATTTAAACAGTAACTATCTACACATCTGGCTCTACAGAGGGCTCTAGAGTGAAAACTCCAACCTAAGGAAGCTAGATACACCCATGAAATCACAAGCAGTAGATAATCCCACAGAAGAAAAACTCAAAGAAGAGAAACATGCACAGTACCACCAGAAACAACAAAAAATGGCAATCACTGGTCTTTAATATCCTTTAATATCAATGAATTCAATTCACCTATTAAAAAACAATCTAAAAAGATGGATACAAAATCAGAATTCATCCTTTTGCTGCATATAAGAGACACATCTCAACTTCAAAGACAGACACTACATCAATGTAAAGGGTTAGGAAAAGACTTTTCAATCAAATGGACCTAGGAAACAAGTTGGTATAGCCATCCTAGTATCTAACAAAATACCCTTCAAACTAAAATCATTTAAAAGAGAGCAGGATGGACATTACTTACTTGTCCCAGAAAAAAAAAAACCTACCTACCAAGAAGAAGTCTCAATTCTGAACATTTATGCCCACACCACAAGGGGACCCATATATGCAAAAGAAAAACTACTAAATGTCAAATCTCATATGAATCCCCACATATTAACAGTTCACCCAGCCACACTGAACTTGATAGAAAAGAAAGTGAGAAATACCCACCAACTAACTGGCACAGGTGACCATTTCCTAAATATATCACTAGTGGCACAGACATTAAGAACAATAATCAATAAGTGGGACCTCCTGAAACTGAGAAGCTTTTGTAAAGCTCCTCAGCTTTTGTTTTGTGCTATTAAAGCTTTACAAAAAGCTTTACAAAAAGTAAAGCTTTAATAGCACAAAACAACAGAATGGAAAAAGATTTTCACCAATCCTACAAGTGATAGAGGACTGATCTCTAAAATGTATAGAGAACTCAAGAAACTAGAGTCCAATACCTTGAATAACCCAATCAAAAAATGGGGTTCAGAACAAAAAGAGGGAATTCTCAACAGAAGAATTACAAATGGCTGAAAGGCTCTTGAAAAGTGCTCAGCATCTTTGGTCATCAGAGAAATGCAAATCAAAACAACTTTGAGATATCACTTGACACCTGTCAGATTGGCTAAGATAAAAGACACAGATGACAGCCTATGCTGGAGAAGTTGAGGAGCAAAGGGAATACTCCTCCATTGTTGGTGGAAATGTAAGCTTGTTCATCCACTCTGGAAAGAAGTATGACAGTTTCTCAAAAAAATTGGGAATCAATCTCCCCAAGGATCCAGCATTACCACTCTTAGGCATATACCCTAAAGGTGCACATTCGCACCCCAAAAGCATTGCTCAACTGTGTTCATAGAAGCATTATTCATAAAGAACCTGGAAACAACCTAGACGCCCCACAAATGAGGAATGGATTAACAAGCCATGGTAGATCTACAAAATGGAGTACTACTCAGCAGTAAGAAAAAAATTATATCCTAAAATTTGCAAGCAAATGGATGGATTTGGAGAATATCCTTCTGAGCGAGGTATCACAAACCCAGAAAGGTAAGTGGGGGATGTACTCACTCATTAGTGGACTATAAACAAAAAAGTAAAAAGCAAAGCATGTCCAAAATGCAAGCACAACCACTGAACAGTTTGGAATCTGAAACACCTTGGACTGACACCTTGAATCCCACTCCTTTCAGAGGAACACCTGACCCAGTCTTGATGTTGGGATGAGGAAAGTGGATCTGCCAGGAGTGGATGCTGAACTGAGCAATACTGAGACCATGGGACCTCCTGCCCTTGCTGGGGAGGAGATCAAGAGATGTGGAAAGACAGAGCGACTGGAATGAGTGGGAGAGGGAAGGAAGCTTGAACAAGAATATACACGGATAAAAACCATGACTTTATTCATAATTGAAAAAAGAAAAAACTAAAAAAGAATAGTTCAATATCTCACTCTCACCAATGTATAGATGTACCAGACAGATACTTAGCAGAAGAAATAAGAGATCTAACATGTTATACCTCAATCTTAATAGATATATTCAGAACTTTCCATCTAGACAAAGGAATATACCTGTTTCTCAGCACCCCATGAAATTTTTTTCTAAAACTGACCTCTTTACATTTGCACATAAAGCAAATATCAATACATAAAAAAATGGGAATTATCCTATTAGGCCACAATAAACTAAAGTTAGAGTCTAACAACAACAAAACCCACAGAAAGCCTACAAATTCATAGAAACTAAAATTCTGTCTAATTAGAAATGTTTGGGATACAGAAGGACATCTATGTGTCTAGCTTTTGAACTAGATTTCCAGGAATCAGCCCGGCTCATCAGACTTGCACCTTTTCCTATAGTTACATTCCTCTAGCCTACAATATTGAATCCTATAATTTGTTCGAAGAGATAGTGACCACAACAGTAAAACTATTACTATTGCTTCAACTTAAAAATAAAATAGAGTCAAGCAGTGGTGGTGGCGGTGGTGGTGGTGGTGGTGGTGATGCATAACTTTGGTACCAGTACTGGAGAGGCAGAGGCAGGTAGATCTCCAGAGCTTCAGAAAAATCCTTTCTTGAAAAAAATCAAATAGTACAAACACTAACAACAGCAGCCATAATCAATAAATGCTATCATATAACTGCAATTTCTTTCAGGTTAGAGAATTTGAGTCATAGTTTCCTTCATTCTACTTTCTATTTTTTATGTTTTAATATAATTTCATCTACATATATATAGATACATGATCAAAGTTTACAATAAAAATAAGCTTTATTTTACTAAGTAATGGCTATACACTTAATATAACAGGTGGAATGATTACAAAATAAATTATTAAATTATGTATTTTGTAACTACTAAAGAATAAAATATGTGTTGAGAAATATGACTTTAACTCTGTAAAAATGTGTTCCATTTGTTTATGTTGCATTTGTTTTAACTATGTAATAGATGTGTTGTGTTTGTTTTACCTTTTCTGCCTAAAGCGCCTGATTGGTCTAATAAAAAGCTAAATGGCTAATAGCTAGGCAGTAGAGGGCTAGATGTGACTGGAAGGAAGAGAGAATAAGTACAAGGAAAAATCTACTCTTGAGAAAAAGGAGAATTAGGAAAAAAGAGAGGGAGACATCTGGGAATAGCCAACTAGGCAGTCACCAGCTATCTAGACATGAAAGAAGTAGAAAAAGTTAGAACATACAGATTGTTTTTTTTAAAATATAAAAAGCCCTGAGGTAAAACATAGATGAAGTGAAACAGGTTATGTAGTAGGAAGTTTATGTTCTACCACAACTTCCAAATACCCAGCAGCTGCTTCCCAAATAATTGACTTAGAGGCTTAATATTATAATAAATGCTGAGCCAGTAGTGCAAGCATATTACTAGATAGCTCTTATGCTTAAATTCACTCATAATTCTTACCTATGCTCAGTCATGTAGCTTGGTATTTTCCTCACTCCAGCATTTTCATCATTCCTCCTCAGTGTCTGTGCCTTTTCTCTTCCCCAAATTCTCGTAGTTTAGTTGTCCCTCCTACACTTTCTGCCTGGCTACCGGCCTATCAACATTAAATTAAACCAATACAAATGACATATCTTTACAGTGTACAAGAGTTATCTAACAGCAAGTTTAAATTAAGTTATAAGAGCTAGTGAGACAAGCATAACGTAAGGCTGAGTATTCATAACTAATAATAAATCTGAGTAATGATTTTTGTGGTTGGCAGTCAAAGAAAGCCTGCTATAAATATATGTAAATACCAGAATGCATATCAAATAGCTTATTAAAAACTAGCCAACAGATAAGAAAATCTATTGAGGCCTTCTAATCATAGATAACATAATAAAAATTGTACCTAGACACTATAAATAGCAAAATTCTCTATACAGATTCTCTTTATATGAAAAAAATTTGTTATTGAAGCAGGTTATAATTTGTGGAGATTATTATGACTGTGTTGAAGGAATTGTATATAAAAATTTGTGAGTGATAACAGTCACCCCTGTGGATTTCATTATGTAAATGACTAATTAAATTTATCTGAGACAGTACTTTGGAGATAGAATCTTCCCAAGCAAATTTTTATGTAATTTAGAAAAACATTGCTAGTTAGTGGGCTACCTAATTATTTTGTTTGACTACTTAGGATATTTCACAATATTGTCTTACTTCAATTTCTTCTAGCAATTATGGTGTAAATTAAGTGATAGATATATTTCTATAGTCACTCCAATGTGCATGGTTTTCAATATCTTAATAATACATAATCAGCCTGTCCACTCCATTTATGTCATTTGCCTAGATTTTTTTGGTAGGCCCTATTCTACAAAACTATGATCAGATTAAATATAGTCACTATGCACATGCAATTATAGACTGCCTAGTCTCTAAATAATTTAAAATTATGACTGTGAGGAGGAACCTTTGTTTTCTTGCTCTAGTTAGGAGTGGAAACCTTTTTAACAAAAATGTACTTAAATTTGATTTTTTTCTTTTTCACAGTTTAAAGGAAACTACTGACCTCATGTGAATGCTGTTATTGTTCTTATTGGATCTTTATCCCCATGCCATGAAATAATAGTGTTTAAGGCTAGTGCCATGCAGGTTTCCTTGATATAACTACAAGAAGGCATCTTCTGAACCTATGTCATTGGCAAAATCCATCACTAATTTTTCTGTTTTTCTAAAGCGTAAATTTGAGGGTAATGATGAAACTGGAATTCTATGTCTTCAGGTCTCATGACCTGAACCTCTTGCTCAAATGCCACTTGTGTAGGATGATCTTTATTAGAACAGATTTTGATTTTGAGATGGTATGCTGGCACTGTCTATGAAGAAGTATGGCAACTATTTTAGCTGTACTTTTTTTTTTCTTTTTGAATAAAGTCTCATTCAAACTCCCGCTTCACCCTCCTGCCTCTCCCAATGAACATCTTACTTATGAGATGTTGACTCTACAGGAAGTTCTCCAGTATATGAGAATAGGGACTTTCTGTGTGGCTGATTAACTTGGTTAGAATTAGAGAGTTCCAGTGTCCTCATGGCTCATTTGGTCAAGATTGCATCTAAAACACATAAAAAGATAGTTCACTGGCATAGCTACTCCTTTCTCACTGCCTGTTGCCCCTCCTTCACTGACACAATAAGATTTAAAATTACCTGATTTTAAGATAAGGATTTGCTCAAATCTGGCAAAATAGACCCTCTCTCTACTGATTCTGTTTCTAGACATACTGAAGCATTTCTTTTCTTCTTTTTCTTTTCTTTCTTTCTTTTTTTTTTAACCTCATTTTGTCCCTATGAATGTAAATCCTAACATGTTGGTACAGGAAAGGGTTAAAAAGTGCTGGCCAAAAAAAATCCGCACATGTAAATTCTTGCTGCAGCCTCACATCTCTTCCACTTTGACCTCATAGTTAATCTGCTTGAGTTAATCACCCAAAGCTTGTAGTGATTTTCTTTTCTTTTCTATTTCTTTTAAACAAACACACAACAGAACCTCACAGAGCATGCCCCCATTTAAAAAAAGAAAAGGAGAGAGAGAGAGAGAGAGAGAGAGAGAGAGAGAGAGAGAGAACAAATACACAAACAAACCTAAAAGGACAGACCTCTGGGAGTTCTTGTAAGCATACAGAGCATGAATGTGAGCGCCTTTCTGTTTCTCTCATTTGCCTCCGTGTGCATCTCTGGGCATACCATCCCCCCAACCCCAATTATATTATCCTCCCCGACTTGGAAGCTGCGCCTGAGCTGACGCTTTGATGGTATCTGCAAGCCTTTGTACTGATCTTTATTTCTGCCCCCTGAATATTAATTTTCGAAGCTGGTAGCAATACATCTCCTGAGTGAGGGACCTACTAGAAGCAGGTGGGGGGAGCCAGCATCAAATCATCAGCATAATAATAATACAAAGGGGAGGGATTCTTCTGCAACCCAGAGGCGAGAGGAAAAAAAAAAAAAAAGCGATGAGTTCGCCAAATACATGGAGCATTGGAAGCACAGTCTACTCTCCTGTATTTTCACAGAAAATGACGCTGTGGATTCTGCTCCTGCTATCGCTCTACCCGGGGTAAGATGGGCCGTTTTCAGCGTCGTTTGCCTCTAGAGAGATGTGGGGGAAAGACAGGGTTGTGGAAGAAGAGGGACCACCCAGATTTGAGACACTCTTTTGGGATCTAGGCTTTAGAATTTAGGGATGAGTGAATGAATACATGGGTGGGAGAGAGACGGATGAGAGAGAAAGGACAGATTGATTTATTTGATAATGAACTAGGTTTTATTTGTTTTTGTGCTTTGCTTCAGAGCGCTAAAGCTCACCTCACAGACTCTGTGTTCTGGGAATAGCATTTGAATTTGCTGCAATCTGATATAAAGTGGGCTGTGCTCTCACGCGCCGGCATTGAGGCCATATTGAAGGCATTTGGGTGGGGGTCTGAAGTAGAAAATTCCAAATGGGGTCCTGGCAAACACCAGCGCTGTCTGTGTAAAGGAGTATTGGGGGCGGGGGCAGCGCTGTTTCTATTATACACTACAGTCTTCTTTGGTCTTGCACCTGAGCATTCAGTCAGCCAGGTTTTCTATCCAGCCCCATTGATCTGGCAGCTGAGTCCAGATGGGCAAACACGATTCAGCACCAAGGACAGCGGTCCAGCTGCAGGCCATGGAGAGAGGTTTGACAAACCTCTTACAGTATCTTTAAATCTACAAAGGACATTCATGTAATCAGAAGGCCAATGGGCCAAGGCACAGCACTGGAGCCTGAGGACCTCACTCTGGTTATTGCTACTCTCACCACCAGACGAGAGAGTGGCTAATGCACATAAGCTAGTGAATATAGTTCAATGAATATTTGGACAATATATCTGGAACAGAGTTGGCCTGGCTGCAGTCTTGAAAACAAGCTCAACCAAGTAAATACAATGTCAAAATCTTGAGGAATGCATGAGTGTTTAACAATTTTCCTGCACAAATAAAGGAGAAGAAGGACCTATAAAATTATTGAATATAAATGCTCCCTGAAATGTGTATCATCTTCATTATTTAGAACTTCTTTGAACTAAACCTATGAGAGTAAAATCCCTCCACCAAGTACTTTTATATCTCATGCTTCTATCCATGGAAGTAGCTCTCACCACATTACAGTTGCCAACCAGAACCAACAGCAGGTTAGAAGTCCACTGTTTCCATAACATGTCCTTCTGTGTTTCCATTTTGAAACAGAGCATTGTAAGAACAACTTTTATTGTTGTGACATCCTCCACCTGAAGTAAAAACCAAAATATATGGAAAATATCAAGACATGACTCTAAAGTTTCTTGGAAGTTGATGTAGTAGTTGTAATAGACATAAGCTGAAGGGGTTGAGAATTTAAGTACTTTGAGTATAGACAAACATTGAGTATAGATATATTCATTAAAAACCACAAGCTGAAGTAGTGTCCCTAAAGAGGAAAGGAACGCTTACTAAAAACAGCATCATATGTTTCCTATCATATAGTAGAACCATTAAAATATTTTTCTATTCAAAATCATCATACTTTTCTATTACATATTTTACATAAGTTCATAAACTTTGTTTTGGGAATCAGAGTATTCATAAACAGAATATTATTTCCTTGTATTTTTGCAAACCATGAAACCTGTGGAATAAAATCTAGACTAGACACAGAGGAATGTATTTTTTCTTCTTATTTTCATTTATTTTAGTAAACTATTTGAAATTAATTGATTGAGTATATTCTTATATATTTCACCTCCAAACTATTTTATTTTACTCCAAAATACTAATTTATTATTGTTTATGGCATGATAGTATTTAAGATTTATGTGTTATAAAAATGTTTTGATAGACATATTTTTGTATCCTTACAGTAGTGATATAGCAAGTAGCCATTGCAGTTTGATGCAGTGGATGTCATCAGAGTTTTATCTGCTGCAGTCAAGTAGACGATCTATGTAACTGGCTGAGTATGAATGGAGAAAAGTAAAAGATCTGATCTCTAGAGCTAATGCAAAGGTGGGGAGTACAATAAGTTTCTTGAAAATAATGGAATCCTAAGATGCTATTTTGTAAACAATAATAGCAAGAGAAAAGTACTGAACATTGTAGTAGAAGAAACCTTTAATGGACATTTTTTTAAATCTATAAAACTTCAAATAAGTTTTCCTTCTTATTAAGTGACCAAACTCACTAGATTATTTTTACATAAAAACAAAATGTAAAACAAGACACTAGAGTGAGCATATTGAAAGCTTACACCTTTTCTTCCAGTGAGAATTTTATAAACTTGAAATTTGTTCTACTGCCATGTATCTTGTTTACAACTTGTGAGAATCACTTGGGAACTTACTAAAATGGAAATTCCTAAACCACACTGATGATGGTGAGTCATGAGGTCTGAGTGAAGTCTAAGATTGTTAATTTTAACAAGTTCTCACAGTTACTTGAAAAATAGGCATGATGTCTGTCTATTTAAAAATGTGTATTTCTTGTCCTAGTTAATATTCCTAAATAATTTGTTTCCTACAATTTTATTCATCTTGGCACAGTAAATCAATTTCTTATCTATAAACTTTCTAATTATATGTCAATCAAGTATGTCAATAAATCAAAAATGAAAACTATATGGAGTGTTACTATATTTGTATCATGTGTAAAAGTTCTTGAAATATTTTAATATATGTACTTGCATAAATCTCTATGTTGGTATCTTCACAAATTCTACATATCACAACTACAAATATTGATAAATATGTTTTTAAAAAAATTTAAAATTTGGTAAATTATTTTAATATGAATTCAGTTTGACATAGAGTTTTAAAAGGTAATAAAATTTTAAAATACAACAGATAATTGATATAGTAGGAAACTGCTAGACAGAGAAATATTTTACGTTGATTAGCACAAATTATCTTATAGTATATTTAGGTTGACAAATTTTTATTTCCAAAGAATAATGTTGAGCAAAAACAGATTTTATTTCAATAATCAATTTTGATTTTTGATTGAAATAATAGATAAACATGCTACTCTATTTATTTTAGAGATTACACCTTCCAACCCATCCCATATACTTCTCCTTTCTTGATGCCATATTTATGGCCTCCTGTCAATTAATTATTATCACATGCATATATATATTACCATTTTAGTGCCCATATTTATTTTCTGATCTTAGTTATTACTGGATAAAAAATGTAAAATATTTAGAGCTTTGAAAGTCTTTTAGTGCAATAATTATGTTTTATGCTGATTTTAACTTTTACAGACCATAATCATAAATATAAAAGAAATACTCTGAATTTTCAATATAAGCAACTGGTTTAGAGTTAATATTCATTGACAAGCTTGTTGTTCTACATCTTTAAAAATGATTTACATCATTTCCTCTGGGAAACTTTTTTTGTTTTTCACAAGCACACACAATTGCTTTGCTTGTCAACATAGTAGTCTAGTTAGGCTGCCTAAGAATCTACCTGAAAGGGTTAAATAAGAGGCTGTAAGTGTGACTCAGGATTTCTAAGAATTCTTTTTCTACCATACCATAAACCAAGCACTTGGATAGCAGACTAGGATTTTAAAATTGTTTTCTGTTTTGTTTTTAATGTTTCACTTTGTATAGCTCAGGATGGGCTACAGGTTGAATTATAGGCTATTCTCTACACCAGTTTAAAAATCGAGGTTTTATTTAAATAGTTAACTAAATAATTGCCTTTCTGATATCTTAGATTCACTTTGCATATAATTTAAAATTATTAAGTCACCAAAACTAAATTAATGGTAAAACTTGTTTAGATATTTTGTAATTCCCACTCAACTTGGATGAAAGTCAAGAGTGATTGTAGGAACATTAAACCTGTTCCTCATATTGTGCTACCAGGCCTACGGCTCCTTGTTGTACATAGAATCTTAGTTTGTCAAGCATGCATCATAAAACTTTAACCACAATGTAAATATCTCACAAGTAGTTTTGTCAAGATACCGTAATTACAAGAACAGAGGGTAGGTAAATTAAAACCAATAATATTGCAGGTAGATTTAAAATAAAATCAGCTACATTATGTGTGCACATATGCTTATGTACTTACTATGTGCATGCTAAATGTTTACTTATCATTAAGCACACATATCTTGTTATATGAATCCACAATAATTGGTATGTTTTTACTTCTGATAATTTATCTTCCTTAAGCAAACCCTTTTCCTATAATTCCATGTTCTAGTCTTTTAAGCCTGTGTGATAATGACTGCTTCACCAAGTCATAATGAATATTGGCTATAACTGGAAAACATATATTTCGTTTTCCACATCTAAGTATATGACAGCAGTAGACTTGAAAGTATGTCTATTTACTGATGATTTTGAAGATGTCTTATTTTCTTCTAATTCTGTACAAAATGCATCATGCTGGGGTTGTTTGTAGTACATGGACATGCTAAGCACTCACTGTGATTGAGCCACATCCTGATCAGATAATTCCTTCTCTTGACATCGACCTGAAACAAACTAACAACAACAACAACTCATGGAATATTTATCCAGTTGAAATATGACTGTTTTGACACCATACTGGTTGAACTTCCAGACTGTATAATTAGGGCTTTTAATAAGTCTTCTGTGCTGTGATCGATTTGGTAAAATTGATTTTGAAAAATTACAAGGATGTGATATTTCAATAAAGTCAAATTGTACTGTATCAGATATAACAGATATTCTAGAAAAGCTAACTTAGTTCCAAATGTATTTTGGATAAATTAAAATATTTAATCTAAAACTTCCTGGTTATTCTTGAATAATATCTTAGTATTTACCAACTATATCACCATTTAAGCTATCCCATTGTACTCTCTAGACATCTTGTTATTTGGTGGTTTTATACATTTAAGAATATACTAAATGCAGTGATTAAAATTCCAAATTAGAATTATATTTGAGAAAATACATTTCCATCATGTATATGTATAAGAAAGAAATACTTTGTGATCCTTTGGCTATGCAGGAACTACTATGGCATGTTGTCAGTGTTTAAAAAGTCTTTGTCCTCCATTGAGCAAACTCAGAAAAATTTGCTCATTGTAATTCTTCAATTTTCTTTCAAAATTTGTATAAAAGTGAAAAATGAAATTGATTTATTAATACTGAATATTAAAGCAGAAATAACATCACTTCATCAATATCTGCAAAATTTTCAAACATGTAGATATTGAGGTATGACATTTTTAAACACCTCTATCATGCTAAAGCTTACTCAATTACCCATGCTATGAGATCTAATATCAAAGCACTGCTGCACTGACATTTTTATTTTTGGAGGAAAAAGAGGTTTCTGTTTTTAGGAATTAATTATAGTTTTTAGCATTTAAGCATTATGCTATAATGCTTATATCACTGTTCTTGTATCATAATAGACTTGTTAGTTAGATGACAAAGAAACCACTTTTTTTCTCCAAATAACTGTCATAATTGAGAAACAAGAAGATTAAGGGATCTACCTAGTAATTCAGGGAGGACTCGAATTTCCATTTTTGCACTTCTAGTACATACAACACACTTTATAAATGCAGCCACTTAAAAACAATTTAGTTTAGAAAAAAACCTAGGTGGTGTTGAGATGCAAGAGGCCTCTTCACATTGTATCCCTGGGGGATTTGCTCCTTTTTCATTTGTACCTTATACTGGAGATTGAAAGTCCTTTTAAAGAAAATATAAAAAGCCCTTTTAGGTTACATATTAGTGGCTTGGGGCAAAAAAAAAAAAAACTTAACTCCAAATAATATTAATCCTTCTAGTATTATATTATGAGAGCATAAATATGGTAATAATTCCATATTATTATGATAATTGTACAGCTGTGCAAAGATAAAGTACCATGTAAATGGTTAATACATTGCACTGACATTACACTCTCCACCCATTGATAAAGAAAACATAAGAACAGAAAATACCAAAGGAATGGGCAAAATAAGGGCCGTTTTTAAAAGCAAAATCCTTCCTAGTAATAGAAACCCTGCCATGAATACCAGTTCAGCTACAGAAACTAGTCTATGAAGCAGGGAATATAAAAAGTAAATTCTTTAATTTATTCAGGTAATTTTATGGTAAATTGTCTCTACCATGTTGATATACAATATATATTTGAGGTAGAGAAAAAATAAATGAAAGAAGGTCTTTGGTGTTGTTTGGTAGTTATCAGTATTTTTTAATAAGTTCTTTTGAAAATGAACTTAAAATGCATAATAGTGAACACTCTTCACACAAAATTTGGTATAAATGAAGGAGTTGGTGCACACCTTTAATCGCAGCACCCAGGAGGCAGAAGCAGGAGGAACTCTTTGAATTCAAGGCCAGCATGGTCTACATAGTGAAATTCAGGACAGCCAAAGCTAAATGAAGAGACTCAATTTCAAAACAAAAGCAAAAAAAAGATAATGTATAAATCAATATTTTTTTAATTTAAAATGGAACAGTATTTGAATTATATTTGCTATAGTGTCTGTGTGTGCAATTACAGGGCAGCAGAAGCCACAATATTTGTTCCCATAGAGTTTTCAATCTAACGCATGTGGATATGTCACAATTTAATACACATGGATACAGATTATGACTAGAAGAGTTTGGAAATAATTATTAAACTTTAACCAGGTAAATATTATACGTGAGAGCCTTATGATGTCATAGAGCAAGCTGACGTTCTAGTGTCGTGAAAGCATAAAACATAAAACCAGTGGTTCAAAACATTTGAAATTCATCTTCAAATATCTAGATGCACAGTTTTAGTATAAAAATGTTATTTTCCTTTCTTGTTTCTCACAGTTTTAAGTATAATTCTGTAGTTATTTTTTATACATAAGAAAAGTATAACTTAATAATACTTATTGTTGAAGAAGTATACTTTTTTGAGATGTCCTGTCTATTTTTCTTTGACACACACACACACATTACAAAGGGCAGTGATAAAAGTCACATTGTGGTTTATGATATTGAGTTGCAAAGTAATAAATTTGCAAAATTTTATCCTATCAGTTTGTTTCTGCTCCAACATATTTCTACATAGTAAATATATATGTATAGATATACATACACACAAAAAGTGAGCACTTTTCATACAAAATTTGGTATAAAGGAGTAGGTGTAATTGTATTAATATATTATATTTACTATATAAAGAATGTATATAATTGTATATGTATATTATAAGATGATATATTTTAATATAAAATTAAGTCTTATAATTATATACTTGGCTGTAGATATGTATTTGAGTATTTTCTCCTGTTGAATATTTTCTCTGAGACTTTGTTAACTTAATATAAATGGTCAAATACAGTCACCAAAGATACCATGGGCATCTGTATTCTATAGTTAACTTCAGAAGTATTAAAACAAGGTCATTTGAATACAACAGAACCAAAACTAAAAAAAAAAAAATAAAGGCATTCAGATTTTAAGTGCAAAAGAAAGTGTGTCATATAAAACTACTCATAAGGAGCTCATAGTTCCTTGGCAGTTTTTATTTTTTTTAGCATTAATTAAAACTAGTATTTTGCAATAAGTTATGCTAGTAGTGGTGTTAATAAATTAACTGCCTTATAACTTATTTTCTTCAACTTTTTCTCCATAATAATAAAAATAAATAAACATAGTTTATATACTACAAGGATCATTTACCTGTGAGCACACATAGCCACAGAGATGCAAATTTAAGACAGTATCTCTTTATTTGACAAATAATATGTAAAAAATTTTAAATTATTTTCTTTTACTTTCTATCTCAGGAAAGATAAACTTATTAAAAGATAAGTTTAATAAATCTATTCCCCCTGTATATGCTCAATAACTATTTAATTAGATAATAAAAGTAAAAATATTTTGATTTTTCCCATAGTCTTTTTCCTTCTAAACTTTGAATTTTATCACGTGTGGCTGCAAACTAAGAGAAAACAGACAACAAAGTAGTCCCTAAGTAATCCACCCTAGGGTCTGATACAGACTTTTAGAGGACAGACTGATGAATTATATTCAGCGAAACACTCATTTATAGCCAGCCATTTACTTACATAATAAGCCTCAATTACCCTATCTAATTTCTCTTTGCCACAGTTACTTTTATGTAAAAAGGAAGGTTATCATTTCTCATGTTTACTTTGAGCAGTGAATGGTAAAAATACTTGTGCCTATTACTTCTCTTACTAGCTACATGGTCATTGTCTATTTCCTGGTCTATGTTCTTTCTTAGATGCCAGTTTCTATATTGAGGCAATATCCTGTCTCCCCCTGTTAAACTCTGAAGTTTTTTGAGCATGCAAAACATACATTTCTTAATTTTCTAATTATTTTGTTTTCCAAATCTCTCAATCACCCTTTCTTACCAGGAATGAGGTAAGAAAACTGGGGCAAAACTGTTATTTCTAGAATGCCTGTACTATTCATTTTAAGTATATTTTTTCTGTGAAGCTTAGACTATAATGATATAGACAAAATTCTAATAAATATATATGTCACTTCATGGGACTCTTCCCTAAATATTACACCTCCAAATAAAGCTAAACAGATGTTTATTTTCCAGTAGATGGTATCAAACTATTGACATTTATTTGGTAAACAAAATTACTGGGAAAAACTAGTTTGCTTAACTGGACAGTTAAGTCTTTCGTTGTTGTTATTAGAGTAGATGTGTTTAATGGTTTGTGGGTATTTGGAAAGATAATAATGCAAGCTGATACTTGGCTATTTGTGATCATGATTACATCTTCAATTTCTTTGGGCCTCATAGATCTGATTATAGGTAGGAAATTATGTGACCTAGATTACAGCATTAGCACCAAAAATACCTTTCTGAAACCATGTCACTTTTTACCAACTCATTCATGACACAAAAGAAAGAATGCTCAAGCTTGTTTTTCTCAATAACAACCTAGTCTATTCAGTTAATTGTTTGAGATTTAATGTATAGCTAGATGAGTCTTTCTTCTGACTTAAGTGGCCACAGGTTTTTTTTCCTATTTGTAAAATTTGTATTAATGAAAATAAATATGTAGGTATTTTATTAGATGCTTATTCATTGTTCATCATGATGCTTTGGAATACAATGATACTGATCTTTATGGCTGAGTTTTAATATATCTAGCTATTTCCATGGTGTGGCCGGATTGATGTTGTCATCTGCATTATACATGGATAAAAAATAAGACTTTATACATAATAAAAAAAGAAATAAGTCTTTTTAAGGTAATGCCTTAATCTCCTTTGATGAAAAATTTTTTTTATTAAGAAAAAAGTCATATTTTTTTATCCATGTGTCCCCTTGTTCAGGCTCCCTTTCCCCTCCTGCCCCTCCCAGTCACTAAATGCAAATAGCAGAAGAGTTTTCCAGTATACAATAGTGAAAGTTTATTCAAATTTCACAGCTTCAGAATGCATCAGTTTGCAATAGTCATGTGTCTATACAACCAATTATCACAAAAGTTAGCAATATAAAATAGATATGTCTTGTTCAGATTTCCCCAAAAGCACAACTAAGAACAGCTTAGCTGAGCCACTGTAGCTCAGAGTTTCTCATGAGGTTACAGTAAAGTTATGTCACAGGTTTCCACCAATATCCAAATGCACTAAACTATCTGTTTTCAAACTCGTAAAATGATGTGCCATCACTCATAAGTTATGTGGTAGGTAATCCAGACCAACTCTGACATTGTGGCAGTGGTCAAAGGAAAGGACTTGTCTGTTGGGATTACCATTAAAATACATCATAGACCATGGTTAAAATAATATTAATGGAAACTTGTCTTTCACAAGACTGTAGAACTGAAAATATGAGATTCATAGGGTGTTCTTCTAATGAGATTGTTCCACTTATGTCCCAATGAATTTAGTTAGATATCTATAAACACCAGGCATATTTTCTATTTCTCTACATTTGTGGGTCAGAGTTTATGATCTATTTCCAATTTTCTTTGAGCCTAGCTTTCTTCCATATAAAATTTTCACAAAAGAGTTTCTTCAGATTTTTAGAGTTATTCACAAACTTTTTCATATTTCATAGTTTAAAATGGAGGTCTTAAGTAGAATAATATTTATATAATGAATTATAATTTTAAAAATGAGAGTTAATAAAGTACCAATTTTGAAGAAAGAAGTACAGCTTCTCAGTCATACTGCAAGCCAACACACACACACACATACACACACACACACATACACACACACACACACACACATGCGTCATGATATCATTCATGGAATTAAATAAATAGCAAATAAAGTTAAGACTACTGTAAAACCACAAATATACAAGCATTTAAATATTGTTGACAATATTCATGATAGTTTTTTGAAGTTTTTTCAAGAACTCCTATGACAAGTAAGTCATTTACAGATTTGCATTACCAAGGGAGAAATTCTTCCTAAGACACAGTTTTGTCCCCACTTGCTGCAATTTCTCTGATGAACAAGCACCCAAGACACATTTGCAGAGGCACTAGGAATGAGAGCAACTTATTCAATTATTTTTCTTTGACTTCTGATTTTAAGTAATTTCCAAAGCAAACTTTTAGTAGATGTTTGTCTTATAATGTACATCAAAAAATATCAAGTGAATTTAAGACAGGAGGTTAAAAATTAAGGATCCATACTTATTCTGGTGAGCCAAAATATTTACTTCCTATTTACTTTCAAGATGACTTATCTGCTCTGTTTCTAATAGCAGATGCTAAGGGCAGAGATGAACAAGTTAAGCACTTGGTTTTATGATATTTATATTATAGAATAAAACATACATTTAAAATATAGTGGCATATTGCATATGATGACATTTTAGTCCTACCTTTATAACTTTGTTCATAGCCAATGGTATACTTTTGTATCACCCTGTTTCATTTTTTTCTCCTTACCCAATGAAATTGAAAAGCTAAGATATATTTCCTTCTCAATTATTTTTCAAACAACTACATCCATGAGTTTTTACTCATATTTCCTTTACCTGACATGGCCAAATATGTGTCATGAGTTTGTATGAGTTCTGAAGTGCTGTGTTGAATGTGGAATGAAAGCAAATTCAAGTAAATCAATCCATTTCATCATTCCATGTTCTGACCTTGCTGCTGTTAATAAATATTCACTTTACTTCCAGTAATTGCTTGCTCCTATAATATCATTGGCATTACACACACACACCCACACATGCACACGCAATGGACAAATATCCCTTTCCTCACAGGCTTTTCAGAGAAAGTCAGACAGGAAACTAGCAACAAAACATGGAAAAAAATGATAAAATTTTAACACTACAATAGATATTAAAAATAAATGGAAAATGTAATATGATTAAAAATACAATGACAGAAATTTACAGAGTGGTCAGGAGAAATTATTCTGGAAAATGAAGACTTTGCAGGGATTTATTTTTTAATTAAGAGACTTGTGATCAGAATGGTTTAAAATAATAGCAAATACTAAAACCTTATGGAAATATGATTTTTGACATAATTTAAACAGTAATCAAAATCCAGAAGTTTGAAAAATTGTAACCAAAAGAAGGAAAGCAGGAAGAAAGGATTTGGGAAGTAGGAAGCTACTTCCTAGTGCACAGACTTACAGCCATTGTAACACGAGGTTTCTGGCCTATTTAGTCCTGTGGTTCAGACCTGCCCACTGCTCCTTATCTGGCCCAGCAATCCCAAAGTCCCAAAGAAACACATAGACACTTAAATTAATTTCATTTTGTTTGGCTTATGTCTCAGGCATATTGTTACCTAGCTATTTCATCCTAATTCAACCCATTTCATTAACTGTGATTTACCTATTTCGTTACATCTTGCATCATGGGCAGCTGGATTGTGTCTGTCTGACTCTGCACTCCTTCTTCTACCTATTCTCTGATTTATCTGACTACTCTACGATGCCTCTCATGGGCCAAAACTTTATTTAAAGAATGATATTCACAGTATACAAAAAGACATTCCCACATCAAGCCATAGTATGAATTCCGATAGTAGCACAGGTAGACTTTAGAACATCAGTCTCTTTTTTAAAGAAGACATAATGAATTCTCTAAGTAGTCCACCTACCCATATTCTATAGCAACAACTAACACCAGCTGTTGGATTCTTTTTTACTCAGAAATCTTATCTTTTCATGTATGTAATTGAGGCCAAATCACTAGTTAATTTTCATGATAGTGCAGTTACTTGAAGCACAAGTATATATAACAATTACAAAGTTATCTTTATATTCAACTGATCTGTTAATACATATTTAGTTTTGTGGTACTAAAATCATAATATTGAAAACTGGAAAATAATTTTTCTTACTTAGTAATTAGAGATATTATTAGTTGATTGATATAAGTGTTCCAGGGAATTATCATAAAGAGGATTAGCACGTATATTTTAATTTCTTAGCTGTAAATTTTACTGGTGTGAACTGAAGTTATCAGAAATAGTCTCCAGCTACACTGAAGACTGACATTCAAACTTCATAATTTGGAAAATTTTACATTTTTCCAAATCAGATTCAATTTTTTTAAGTTATTTTAGGCCTCTTAACAGTCATTCATTGTCTGCTCCCTTTGATGGTGAAGTTAAAAGTTTTGGAGTGTTTTGATTCACCAGACCCCTAGCTTCTCCCTTCACCCCCAAAGTTAGGGATGTCATCAAATAAAATCTAATGACTACAGCAAAGATTCTCCCGCTTTTCTACCACCAACTCAAGTGATAGTCTCACCAAATTATTTTCAAATTTTCTGATTTCTGTAATTTTTGTTTTGTGATTATACAAAAAATAGTAATTAACAATGACTCAATGTCCCTAATCTTATGACACAGTAAAAGATACCAATTGATAAACATGTGAACTGTAGAAATTGTCTTTTCTTATAATATAAATTTGTATTTGTCAAAGAAATCAATATGGTGCCTTAAAGTACCTTGAAACTTAAACTCCATAAAAACAATTTTCATATTAAAACAGGCTATTTGGGGAAATCAAATGCTCTGGACATTGTCAATCATACTGAGCTCATTCAAGTTCTCTCTTGTTCTTGTTGAGTTCTTGGGTTCTAGGATAACATTGAAGAAATTAACCTGCATACAGGAGAACTAAGAAATGTGATGTATTATCTAAACTACAAAAATAAAAACTTAAACTGTCTAACAAATTTGATATCTTAGTAATAGAATATTCATTATAACCTCCGAAACTGAGTTAAAATTTAAGAGCAAATATTATTCTTGAAAAGTCATCTAAATTTGTGAAATATCAAGCATATAAAATATTTAACACTTTGATCTTATAATCATTAGGTAAATGTACATTTCAGCCACATTAGAATAATTCTACAAAGCTTTTAGATGGGGAACATCAAAGCAACATTGTTTGAATGCCTTTAAATTTGATATATTTAACTATTGATCTGGATATATGCATATATTAAATGAAATAACATGGTGACCTTCTTTTCCATATACCTGCTCTCAGTGACTTTCAGACTTCACTAAACCTGGGACAATTTTGCCTGTCATGCACAAACTAACTGGGAGAACACAGAGGTCATCTTGTCCATCTATGTCTGTCTTGTAAACAAAATTTGTGCATGTGTACATGAATGATCTCACTTCAATTCTAATTTTATCTTTGGTAGAAAAAGAAAGAAAAGATTTATCAGGTTTTGAAAATAGTTTGTGTTCTTGAAGAAAATGTTCACTTTTTCCATAAAATATTCAGATTTTAAAAGTGAAGAGAGAGAAGCATGTCAGTAGATTTAACCTTAATGTCAAGTTGGATGCACCGAGAGGCCGATTAGTCATATTCTAGCTCAGAGAACATTTCAAGATTTTCTTTTATGTTGTGAGGTCTTTCTCTGCTTGCTCAAGTATTTGTATCTACAAATTAAAAGAAATGTGGTTAATACCAGCATTTTACTTAACACATCATTTTGTAAAACTACAGCTCTGTCTTGTATATGAGTTTTAAATACAAGTTGATTAACTGAAGGATTAGATGGTATAAATCTGTAAAGTATCATTTTCATAATTCAGCCATTCTTATGGATTTTAAAATGAAGTATCCTATTAATTTATATATTTAATACATTAGGTTTATTTTATTTTAATTATAGTGTGTATTTGTGAGTGTGTGTGTGTGTACATGTGTGCATGCTTACATGTGAGTACAGGTGGCATTGATACCAGCAGTTTAGGGTTCCCTGGAGTTATTATAGACAGTTGTGAGCTGGTTAATGTGGTTATGGAATCTGACTCAAGTCTTTTGGAAGTGTATTATGTCTTCATAACCACTACACCATTTCTCCACTTCATTCTTTACTGAATATTTTTCAAAAAGAAAGCCAAGCACTAGTAATTTAATATGACTTTATAATCTCAGTAAATTTATTTAAAAATATTAAAACTAGAAAATTAGTATCACTTTTCATAATAAAAAATGACTACAAAGTAGTCACAATAAAACCATAACCATGTTATTAAGCTTTTATTAGATTATTTTTTTTGTCTATCAGACAGATGGATTTTGCTATTGCTTTTTTACAAAGATGATTAGTAAACTGGAAACAATGGTTGGATAGCAATTACAGACCACTAAACATTTACAAAATATTGTTAGATATGAAGAAAGTAAATTAAAAACTGTAAAACTTTTTAAATATGTGGTTCAATGTCTTTTGATACTACATCTATGGCATTTTAAGTTGTTTTCTCAGAATGATTTCAAAGATTTAGGTCAAATAGGTGCTGTTTCAATAAGACACAAAAATTAAAGACCATGTTTTTTACTGTCAATGTACTTTGAACTGCATAACAAAATCCCCAAATGATTATTTACTCCAAAGAATGAAAGTAAAGAAGTTTAATATTTTTAAGGAAAGTTATCCAAGTAGTCCTGTCTTACTTCTTTCAATAGCTCTTAATTTTTCCCATACCTCAAAATCACTTGAATACCTAACTTTTAACATTATCATTGATCAGTTAAGCCAGTATCTAAAAAGATTTTTCTTCAGCATTTGTAGTTTTTATAAAGACCTCCAAATAGTTTTAACATGCCTGATTGAAAAATGAATTGTTTAGATTTAAATTTTTATTGTGGAGGGAGTATTATTATGCAGTCTTAAATACCATAGTTAGCATATATTATTACACATTATTTCTACCTTAAAGTAATCCTTAGTGGTGTATACAATTACACTCTTCTCTGATATTTATTTTTATGTCTTGTATATCTTCTATTGTTAAAATTGACCTTTGATTTTTGTAGCCAGGAAATGGAAAGTAATGCATAGTGTGAGGATGGAATATAGCTGAATTGGGAGAGAGATTGCTTAGCTTGCAGAACACCTTGGGTTTGATCCCCAGCACAATTATCAAGAGAGCAGTATTTTTATCAGTTTTCTAAACAAGGATGTTGAAGGTATTTTTTAAAATAAATGAATGATTAAGTAAAACTGTGCCATGTTAGTAATTATCAAATTATATTCCTTCCTAACTATATTTATTACCAACAGTTTTCTTCCCATTTTATAACTATCATGGTTGAGATGACTTTAGAATTTGTTACTTGTTGTAGTCTTAAGCTTGTATGGTTAGTACTCAAAATATATTCCTAGTATCTATTATGTACATTGTTTACATTCTCACACACAGAAGTGGTTGGAATTTTATGAAGAAATCAGTGGCTTGCAATAGAGTATAACAGAATCACTTCATCTACAGATAGCTTTAATTGCTTCATAAAAAAACTAAGGGAAAATTAGCCTGTTTATTTTAAAAATTAATTTTACAAATAGCACATGTTTCCATTGATATACTCAATGTTTTAAAATATTGTTAATTTGACATCTTATCAAGTATTAGGTACTTTCTGATTCTGAAAAATGCTACTAATGTCAGAAACAACTCATGGGGTTCCAATTTTCCTGTGTCTAACTTTTATGGTTAAATTTGGTTATTTTAAGTCAACTTTGTTTTGTGAAATGTAAACATGAACACAAGGCATAGAGATAGATGGAGTATTGCTCAATCAAATAAAATCTTATGTTCCTATCAACAAACTCTAAAAAAATATTGTCCAAAACTGAGGAAATAACCTTCATCTATTTACCAGTCTCTTTCTTCTCTTCCTTGCCTACAAGTAACTGCCATCCTATCTTTAACATTGTAACCTGACTTTATCCTGAAATTATATTTTCTATCACATATGCATGGATATGTTTGTATGCAGTGCATACTTTGTTTAGATTTCTATTTTTCCAATGTATCTCATTGCATATCACTACAGTTTGTTAACTTCTTTGATATCTAGTGTTTCATTGAATGATGATGCCATATGTTTTCTACCAATTGTACTGTTAATTTGCGTTATACTCATTCTTTTGATCAACATAGTAATGGGTCTATGAATGCCCTTATGTATGTCTTTTGGAAGATATGGGCATGTATATTTTTCCAGAATATACTACAGATGACTTGACTGCATTATATAATATACACATGCCCATAATAGACAGATATTAGGAAATTTTTTTCTTTCTAAAGGTGCATGAAAATGTCACTCCATGTCATTCCATGAGTTTTAAGAAGAGTTAAAGCAATATAGCAATAAATTATGACAAGAAGGTTTTCCCAGAGAAAAGAGATTGTGGTAGTAATCCTAAAACTTAAGCAAGCTAATTGCTCCTTTCCTGCAGAAACTCTATTCTTTGCAAGTATTGTGGTTGCCTTCATGGTTCGCTTCATAATCTTATGCATTCCAATTTTCCTTTGCTTAGGTAAAGCATACAATTTTGGGGAAGCTAATTTTAATTTTGATTTTAGTGGGGGATAAATAATTAAATTAAAATCCTAGGCATAATTCTCCCTCTATCTGCAGATATTGGCTTTCTGTACACCCACCATCTTGATACACACAGTGAGATGTTTTTGTGCTATGAAAAAGAAGCAGCCTTTTTCTTTTTTGAAGCAAACATTGTAAATTTTATCTCTCTGATAAATTTAAACAAAGAATCAGGAAAATAAAAAGATGTCAGCAACTTGTGACAGAAATAAACAGAAAGGGTATGGTTTTATGTTATTATTTTGTTTTTATTTTGGAGACAAGTTCTTATTATGTAACCCACATAGTCTAGAGTTCTTACAAAACCTAGACTGGCTTTATACACATAACAATCTTCCTGCATGGATTCTTGTATGTGGGGAATACAGAATCATGCTCAATCTAAACCTGTGGGGTTTTTGTTGTTATTGTTTCTTTTGTTTTGATTGTTTTTTACTTTTTAGTGCACAATTTAAGAATTGCATCAACACACATTGAAGTTCATCCTACCTCTGTCATAATTTTTTATGTTCTTGTTTTTCAAACTAATTGAAAAATTGACAGTTATAATCAATACTTATTTTAGCTAATGGAATATTATTTGTGATGGATTGTTAATATTTTGCATTTTATGCACTGGAATATATATTTGATATTTAATTCAGTCAAAGTGAAACACTTATTAATAGATGCAAACCTAATTCAAAGAACTAAACTATATGTCAGATAAGAAAATTATTTTAAGCAGGGTAATCAGCTCTCAAAATGATCTACACACATATACAATTAATACCTATTTATTGAACTCCTTCTTAACATCTACTCTGTAAGTCAATTATATGTCCTTCCAGGACAGAGATAGCCATGAACAAGTTACTGAAGGTTCTACAAACAGAACTACAATTGTCTCAAGTTCATTATTCACAAAAGCCAAGATGTCCTTCAAGAACTCTTAGTCTAGAAAAGAGGATGGAGTCCCAGATCTCAGTGTATTGTACTGATTCTCTTGCATCCTTCAATTCTCTTGCATCTACAAGCAGTTATTTTCCTGCTCATGAATGTTCTCTAAATCCTCTCTTTTCAGATATATCCTCTGGAAGAAACAGGCTCATAGAGCTGTCTTGTTTCTATGAGTGTGTTACTTTCAAAATGCAACTCCAACTCCAAATGAGGTAGCTGATCATATCCATTAATGTAAATTGCAAGCTTTGCTATTATTCTTCAGCATGTGTAGATCAAAATATTGTTGTCTACAATGTCAATCTTATGAAATTTGAACATTATTAACTGTGTGCTGAAGGTGCCATATCATTAACTGGGTTCAGTTATAAACTAATTTATCCTCCTAAAGGAAAATAAGCTGGAACCATTATTTGCTGTAGGTTATTCTTTGTTGTCTATTTGATGACTGCACTTAGAGGAGCATTTCTCAACCTGTGGGTAACTACTCCTTTGGGGGCTGAAAGACACTTACACAGGAGTTGGCTAAGACCATCAAAAAGCACAGATATTTATCTTATAATTCATAACATAGCAAAGTTACAATTATAAAGTAGCAATGAAAATAATTTTGTGATTGGGGTCACTGCAATATGAAGAATCATATCAAAGTGCTGTAGCATTAAGAAGGGTGGAAACCACTGCCATAGAGGTATCTTTGGTCCCAATTCTTTTGCCTTTCAGAACAAAGTTTACATATTGTGATTTTGGCCTTTCAAAAATGTCTACTGATGATTGTGAATGTGTATATTCATTTGTGAAAGATAGCAGTTATAGAGACATTCATGCTTACAAAACAAATGAGAGATACATTGAAGTTCTTAAAATTTTTTTTCCTCTAACACAACAAACATGTAATGGTATATATGTTTACAATTGGTACTTCTAAAGAAATATGTAACCACCCTCAATATACATCATTTATTCCTAACTAAAAAGATAGCTCAGTGGACCAATTAGTTAACTCAATTCAGAACTCAAGAGCCTGTGTAATGCCAGATGTGGTAGTTCATGGCTGAGATTGTTCTCCATCCAGAAGATAAAATTAAGAGAGCAAACCCTCCAATGTACAAGAATATTTTAACAGAAATGATTAAAAAATATCACTTTTTCTGATATATATTACCTGAGGTAAATATACTGACATATAAAATAATGTTGATGTGAATGACAGTGCTGTAAAATAACCTGCAACCATTACTACAGCAGTAGTGCAACTGATTTCTAAATCACACTAGCAGTTTAAACATATTTCAAGCACAAAAATAATATTATCTTTACTACTTTTATTATATTACCTTATCTATGTTAGAGAAAGAAAAATATAGAGTGTATTTAAGAGGAAGTTTGTATCAATGAATTTTCAGAGAACTCAATAAAGCAGCAAATACTTTTTAATTCTTTTCCAGCTGTTTGGTTTTTTTATGTTGAGAAGATATAATAACCCTCCTCTGTGGTAGAATGTTCTCTGTACGATGTAAATAAAAACTGTTTAGACCCATGCAAAGCACCGTAAAAGTGGGTAAAAAATCAAAGACAGCCAAATAAAAAAATAAAATAAAATTTACTAGTCGCCATCCGTCCCCCCAAAAAAAAACATATAAAAATTCAAACGAGCCACGGGCTACAAGCCACATAATAAATAAATTCATAAAAATAAGTTAATTTAAAAGAAAAAACTAACTAATAATATACTTAAAACATAAGCCAAACAATATTAAAATATATAAACATATAATTCATTTCTTTTAAGAGACAAAAGCTACAAACACACAGACCAAGCTCCACACCGCCGACACCACACATGTGCCAAGTCACAAATCTCCAAACCCATACAAGCCAAAAAAAAACATACTATAACAGATGGCACCCAACGTGGGGCACGAACACCCGCATAAAGCCTGAGAAAGTTTAAAACGGTTTTTTAAATTACATATTTAAATTAATTTACAAAACAAAGACAACATAGTGTTCAGATAAAAATTTAAAAATGGCGCGTCCGCGACACACAGCTTAAACTCATACGTTTTACAACAAAATTGACACAAATATAATTAATTTAAAATTTCTGTTTATACTAACAAAAAAAAACAGTTTAAAAAAGTTTTTCTCATAACAACATTTCCTGAGCCCGCTCTTTGCCAACAACAACAAACCAGCGACAGCGGGCTCCTCCGCCATATTAAAAAGCTGCCAAAAAAGACAAAGTCAACAATTAAAATAATACAGACATTTTAAAACTCTTTAAATTAAAAAATAATTAAAAATTCTCAATAAGACAAATTTAGACTCTCAAAACCTCTAAACAAAATACAATATATATAAAATACACATAAACTTCAAAAAAAATAAAAAAATAAAAAAACCCTTTAAAAAAAATAAAAATAAAAATTTTTTAAAAAAAACATATAAAAATAACAAATAAACAAAAAGTCTAAATTATATTTATTTTGTTTTCTTTTAATTTTTTAACTTTAAATAAACTAACTACAAAAACATAATTAATTACTAAGGCTACTAAATACATATACTTTAAAAATATCTTAACTTTAAAATCTGTTTATAAAAATATATTACT
>PVIH01016569.1:0-22854 GCA_004025045.1 Sigmodon hispidus
CAAATCCAAGTGGATCAAAGACCTCAACTTAAACCCAGCCACTTTGAACTTGATAGAAAAGAAAGTGGGAAATACACTTCTACAAATTGGCACAGGCCACCACTTCCTAAATATAACACCAGTGGCACAGACACTAAGACCAACAATCAATAAGTGGGATCTCCTGAAGCTAGGAAGCTTCTGCAAAGCCAAGGACACTATCAATAGGACAAAACGACAGCCTACAGAATGGGAAAATATCCTCACCAACCCTACAAGTGATAGAGGACTTATCTCTAAGGTATATAAAGAGCTCAAGAATTTAAAGCCCAAAATCTTGAATAACCCTAGCAAAAAATGGGGTACAGATCTAAAAAGGGAATTCTCAGCAGAGGAATTATGAATGGCTGAAAGGCACCTGAAAAAGTGCTCATCATCTTTAGCCATCAGAGAAATGCAAATCAAAACAACTTTGAGATACCACCTAACACCTGTTAGATTGGCTAAGATAAAAGGCACAGATGACAGCCTATGTTGGAGAGGATGAGGAACAAGGTGGGAGTGTAAGCTTTTTCAGCCACTTTGGAATGCAATATGGTGGTTTCTCAGAAAATTGAGAATCAATCTCCTCAAGGACCCAGCAATACCACTTCTGGGTGTATTCCCTAAAGAGGCACATTCACCCTCCAAAGGTATTAGCTCAAATATGTTCATAGCAGCATTATTTGTAATAGCAAGAACCTGGAAACAACCTAGATGTCCCTCAACTGAAGAATGGATTAACAAACTGTGGTACATCTACACAATGGAATACTACTCAGCAGTAAGAAAAAATGATATCCTAAAATTTGCAGGCAAATGGATGGATTTGGATATCCATCCATTTGCCTGTGAATATCCTCCTGAGCGAGGTATCACAATCTCAGAAAGATAAGCAGGGGATGTACTCACTCATTAGTGGTCTCTAAACAAACAAACAAGAAAAAAAGCCAAGCATGCCCAAGTGGCAAACCACAACCACTGAACATCTTGGGATCTGACACACTCTGGACTGACCCTTTGGACCCCACTGCAACTATAGGAACACCTGACTCACTCTTGAGGGAGGGGGGACAAAACTGGATTTGGCCAGGAGTGGAGACTGATCCAAGCATTATTGGGTCAGTGGGACCATAGGACTGTCTGCTCCCTGCCCACGGAGGGAATGGGGAGTTGCAGAGAAGTAAAATGACCTGATGTGGTGGGAGGGGGAAGGGACCTTGTATAAGGATATACAGCGATGGAAAAAAAAAAAAAATTCAGAGGGAAAGCTGAATACAAAGTAAATATATGTATAGCAATCTTATTTGCATTATCACCCTTGATAAATCATGCTTATGATTTTTATCTTCTTTATAGTTATTGTTAACTTTTCAGCATTTTAAATTCATTTTACTGTTTTTTTGATAAATACAAAATAAATAATGAAGAAAAAAAACAAAAACAAACAAACAAAAAAAGTCTCATTATTGTTTGTTTGTTTTGTCCTTTTCCAATTTGAGAAATTTTGTTTTGTTTTATTATTATCTTTTATGTTTTTGTTTTTATTATTATGAATAAAGAAGTCACATTTTCAGAAAAAAAAAAGAATTATGGCTTCTACTACTCTGTGGTAGAGTATATATCGTAGTTAACAGTACTAAATTGTGTATTTAAAAATATCTACTATAGTATATTTCAAATGGTATTGACACCAAAAAACGAAAATTTTAAAGGCATAAATAAATTAATTAATAAGTTTGATCAAATGTTGAATATTGTATTGAAATATCACAGTGTGTACACAATATATGTATAATTATTTATGCTAATTAAAATTTAAATTAAAAATAGTTTTATTAAATATACAAATTAGAAAAGTATATTAAATTGATGTTTGTTTTGCTTAATAGTATAAATCTGGATAGGCTATGATTAAATAAATATGTAATTAAATAAATGAGTAAGGAACTGGTAGACTAGATGTGTTAGTATTCTCAATCCATCTTTTAGACAATTGAACTGTTTCTCTTAGACTCTAGTTCACACCTGTAGTAACAGTATAGCCACCAATTTCTGAATGAATAAAAATGGAAATGACAGCACACTTAAACACTAAGTCAAATCATGACTGAAGTTTTATTCTATGTAGTTCTGTGTAAACCAACTTACTAGCATTACATTCTAATTCTTCATTTTCCTTCTTTCATGACCATGCTAGGAAAAGGTGAATCATGCTGAAAACAAATGAAATAAAGACTAAATTTTACTTTCTCCATAGACAAATTAAAAAAGAAAAAAATGTCAGGTAATACTATGTATTTTAGTAGCAAGAGCTGAGGAAAATGTTTTTTTTTTTTTTAATTATTTGGTGATTTTATGCCATGCACCCCATCAAACTCAGTTTTTAGTCCTCTCAGTTTCATGCTTGACTTCAGCTTTATTTTAAAACTGCCAGTGTTGATGGTGTTCATTTACAATTCATCATATTATTAAGAGCAATTAGAAATGTTAGGGATATTGCTCAGTGATGTAGAGTTCCCCTATCATGCAAGAGGCTGTGATTCAGTCCTTAGTACTATAAAAGAAAACAAAACAAAGTAAAAACAGACAAACAAGCAAACTAATTACATAAGCATTCATTGATAGATTTTCCATTAAGTTTGATATCAGAATATATGGGGATTAAATCATCACTCAAATATTAATAAACTTCAGTAATTTTGTAAAATGTATCAGTTGTATTTAGTAAATTCCAGTAAACAAAACACATCTAAGTCTTCTTTTCATTAATTCACATTCTAACCCTTTTCAAGCCTCAGTAAATTTCCTTTTAAATTTCAAGGGAAATAGTAGTTTACATTTTATTTTATATCTGAACTCCTCCTATAAGTTTTTTTTTTTTTTTCAAAGACAGCACTAATCCCTATGGCACTGAAACTCAAAAAAGTACTGTCACCTTCCAATGAGTAGTGCTTGACATTTGTAAGTTTCATCTTTCTTATTTTTCTACCTCCTCTGCCTGTGCCCTTCTCCAGGTCACTTCTACTCTGGGAGACTAAAATAAACCCAGCCACCTTTCAATGTCCTGTGTCCCTTGGGCATGTGATAACTTTGTCAATGTTGGCAGACTATTATAGCTGAGATGGTGACCTCAGGGTGACATTTTCCAGTCAATTACCATAAGACATGTGAATGCTTAGGAGATGACTCCATTTGTAATTTGCTGGTGCATATGTTGATTTTCATAATTAATATGAAATATAACTATCAGTATCTTGTAGGTGAGAAATTCAGAAGTAGCCTATCCCAATGTGGGGCTTATGGCTCACTGTCATTCATGGAGTTGAAATAAGATACTGATCCTGGTTCCTGTTTCCTAAAGTCTTAACTGTAGTGGGATTTATGCTGGTAATGTAAATATGTGTCCCTCCTATGGGTTTAATAAAAAGCTGATTGGCCAAATGTAAAGAGGAAGTGTAGGCAGGGCTATCAGGCTAAGAAAACTCAGGAACATCCCACAGAAACACACAGATGCTTCTACTATTTTTACAGTCTTATAACTTGCTAGCTCCTTCATTTAAACCCATTTTATTCAGCCGTGTGGCTCAGCACCTTTTCTCAGAGCAACATTTCCTCTGTGTCTCCTGGCAGCTCCGGTGACTCTGGCATCTGTGTCTGGCCTCTGTTTGGTGTCTATGTCTGCTCTGAGATGTTCCTGTGTTTTCTTAGCCTGGTAGCCCTGCCCACACTTTCTGTTTGCTTTTGGCCAATCACCTTTTTATTAAACCCATAGACGGGACAAATATTTACATTACCAGCATAATCCCACTACACTTAACTTACCTTAATAGATGCACATTCAAAATTAAGTCTTTTAACAAGCAGGTGGGGCTGGCTTTTCCCTTTCTCTCTAAGTGGACTTCTTCACAGTGTTACCTGAATATGCTTCATCCAAAGGCAGGTTTACAGGGGAATTAGCCAAGCAGAAGTCTTATCCTTTTGATGACCTTGCAAGTCACATAGAATAGGCTGTGCTAAGTCTATGGTTACAAAGGCATCATTATGTTCAACCTATATTCAAAGAGAGGAGAACTCAGTATCACCTTTGAAAGGGAGGGCTGTCAAAGAATTCTCAGACCTATTTTAAAACCACTACATCTTAATTACAACTTCCAGAAACACACTCAGTGTAATTTCCTACTTCCCTGTACCTTCCTAGGTAAAATGCCTCTAAATGTGCAGCAGTAGTTCTTGCTGTTGATTTGAACACTGGAAGAATGTTATTTTCCACAGTGTTTCCAGGCTCCTTGAATTCTGTGGTATATTTAGTTTACTTCTGTAGAAGCACCATAAACTACTCTCATTACAAACGTCTCGTCTTACTTCTCTTTGACTCTTAAAATATGCTCCTGATCAGTTGAATTGATCTCATTATCCAGCACACATTTGCAGCACTGACTCCTTCGATCTCTGTGGCTGTCTCTTTGCTCTGATCAACAGTTTTAAACATTCAGTGATGGGCAAAGTAAAGTCTGAACTTTGCATCAAAGAATTAACTCTTATAGAGCACAGTGGTTTTTCTCAATTGTCTTTTGCTCACAGCCCAATACTATGGACTGGCTACATTTCTAAGGTGGGATATTTGAGCTGAAATTTCCATAGATCCAAAGTTGAGGACTCACATCTCTATGGGAAGGTTCAAAGGCTATGAAAGGTATCATGTGGTGAATTCTAGGAAGGCTCTGTATGTGTGTGTGTGTGTGTGTGTGTGTGTGTGTCTGTCTGTCTGTCTATCTGTATTCCATCTGGTTTCACTGACTGTCTTAGTGTGTCATTGGCATTCAGTCCCCCTGTTAGATTTGCCTAATTTTATCTACCTACCAAAGACCTCCTTTTACAAACATTGCACCCAGAATATGTTCTTCCTTCTTTATTGCTCACAACAGTAAGTAGACATCAACAGAATTTTTAAAAAAGAACAAAAATATTAAATAGTTGCACTCCCTAACCTCAGTTCAGAGTCACACATACCTACAAGATTTCTACATGATTGTAGTTAGATCAGGAGAAATTTAAACATACCTGTATCAAATTGTGCTCATTTGTAAAATTACCTATCAAGTACCTGACATTTAACTGAGTTTCCTAAACAAACCATTGCAACAATGGCTATCTTATTTTTGCTTATGCTGCTATATCTTAAAAAAGTCAAAATCCAAATGCTAGCATATCATAATGGTTAGTTCTTATTCTCTAGTGCCTTCTGTTAAGAAATGCTTGCACAACAATGTTGAGAGAGGCTACATGGCTGGTAATGTTAACCCATCAAAAACACATGTCGTGGGCAGGCATGTGCCCTAGTTCAGAATTATATTTATCCCAGCATAGTAATTTTACTTTCATCCTTATCAAAGATGTTCTCCAACATTGTGCAGTAATGGTTGAATGCTTAACCCAAGCCAGAACAAGGAAACAGAAAGGGCTAAAAAAATGTTATTTTCCTGGAATGATACAACTGTCACAGATCAGATCTACCAGCAACTTCAGCTCTCTGCATTGGACCTACATGGAATTGAATCTGTTCTGTAATATATGGGTCTAAGAGGAATTCATCAGACCCTACTCATCACTGCTGAATTAATGGCTATGTATGAATACTTAGAGAACAATAAAAATTATTTCCAGGTCTATACCTAATGCCAAGTCTGCCAGTCTCCAGTGAATACTTCCAAACCTATGGTCATACAGATGGTTCTGGCTAAAATTGGCAGGTCACAAAAAACAAAGCAGCCTGCCTGTCAGAAAGGAGCCTGTAGGGATAAGAAGGGAATCCAGGTCTGTAAACAATAAAAGAGAGAGTAGAGGTGAGAGTAAAGAGAACTACTATATAAGTATACAAAAGGTGTAGAAGCATAAATTTATTAAGCAGAATATGCAGAATGTGGCTAAGTACATCAGTAAGGCCCATCTTTGTCCATGTTTCTGAGAAATTTCGAAGAGGAGAGTGTCATCTACCCTAAATGTGGGTGATACTCCTCACTGAAAATGGGATCACTCACTGAATAAAATGAGAAATATGAGAAAGCCAGTTGAGTCCTGATATTCCCCTTTTGTCCTCATTGGTCCTGCAAGAAGAAATGAAGTAGCCACATTTTTTTGCTTTGCTAGGTGATCTTGTCCTGTGTCATGACATTCTTTTCATGATGGATGCATATTTCTTTAAACTTTGAGCCAAAATATACTCCTCTCCTCAGTGTGACACCTGTCAAGTTTTGGTGGCAAAGAATAGAAAGGCTAACTAACACATAAGCACCAGAATAACTAATTTACCTTTAATAATCTTTCTCACAAAGACATAAATGGTTGTATTCCATTTAAGCAACTTAACAGAGAAAAATTTGTTTACAGAGAACACAGCAAAACAATCCCAATGCTCCATGATTCATGAAGTGCAATGAATGCAGAGTTCTGAAATGCCCCTTTGCTGTTTGTTCTCTCATTAAAATATATGTGATATAAATATTAATATGTATTGTTCTATAATAAAGATACTTTAGTTTAAATAGAGTGCATGAAATTTTCACAAAGCCTAAAAAAGGATCCAAAGTCTACTGAATAATGTTTCTCAGAATTGTCCTGATGTCCTGATTTTGTGGTTTCTGTCAATTATGAGATTTCTTTTTACAAATGTAAATTTTCCTTAAAAACAGGACTCCTTGTAGAAAAATAATAGCCTTTTCCTCTTATTGCTTTTCATATATTGATCAAATGCTAATTTTTCTATTGTGGAGCTCACTATCTTCAGTATCTGAGAGTGTGAGTATCTATATAATTCTTTGAAATCTCTCATAGTAATTGACCATAACATCTTTTTTCTTCTTAATTGAGTGGAAAGCAGGACAGTTAATCTATTAAAGAAAAACTGAGGTTCTTATGTGGCTAAAAGAGAAGTATAGAAGTGAGCACTTACAGTTTTAGAAAGCTCACACATTTAATAGGATGCCAGGGTAAGAGTTAAAGTTCTGATCATGAACTTTTACAGCTAAAAACTATATGAGTTGTTTATAATATTTCATTTCCATCCAACTGTTATTAATATGTAGAATGTTTATTAATATGCTGACTCATTCAAAAGTCACACATGCAGTTTTAGAAACTGCTCCGTTCCCTGCCATATTCTATTGACCAAAAGAAAGAAAATGTTAAAAATTTGCTTTAGCTTGATGTCTGAGTTCACTTACTAGAAACACTGAACTTGTTGGGTACTATCTAGCAATTAAAAATAAGAAAAACTGAGGATTTGAATAGTATAGAAATTCCTTGGATATGGTTAAGATAACCTTAGTCCTGAGCTATCTGAGTGAAGAGAGAACGACTGTGCGATTTGGGCATGGGGTTCTTGAAGTAGAGGATGCCGAATGAGAGGCCTCAGGGCATGTTGGAAAAATTCAACCTAAATGCAAAGGATGAGGCAAGAGCCCATATTTATTAGAAGGCAGTGTACAAAACATAAGCAAGAGAAAGAGCTTGTCATAGTTGAGACAAACACATTTACTGTAAAACATCCTTTGATTCTGTCTTGACATTTGGATTGTTAACCTATACATGAGTTTTAGTCATTTGGAAATTCTTGATTCACAAAGTAGTGAGTATTTTCCAAATATTGGCATATTTCATATAGAATGTCAACACTCATTAAAATCACTAGTGTTAAAGTCAGAAACGACTTCTAAGCTTTATAACACTGCCAGGCTCACACTGGCCAATGTGTTTTCCTATATTTGATGTTTTCTTGAAAGCTCCAAGTTCATCATTAGCCATTGCTGTCAGCTCTTTCTTTGAAGGGACAGGCTCACTCAGTTCATTTTTCTGGAAAATGTCTTCCAAGTATCAAAGTCTCAGTGGTGTTACTATGTCATTGTCTCTCTCAAATGAAAATATTCGCCTGATGAAGGTGGTTTATTCAGCCCAGAAAAGAAACAATTGCAGGAGTGGTTTCCTTGAGATAACTATCATATTTGTACATTCCCTGGAATTATTGATATTAATTTAGTGTGATATTTGTTGTAACTGACTTGTATGAATTTTGATATTAGGTGGTGGACCATACCATAATGAATAAAGTACTGATTGATGCCAGCTGCTTTCAATGCCTTTGGTTTTGTAGTATTACTTAAAACACTGTGACAGTGAACATATATATAGTGTGATGATGAAAACATGCCTGTCTTATTAATACTTTTATGACTACTACTACAGGTAGTCTAGAAAAAAATATAGCAGATTCATTTAATGTTATGCTATAAAGGCACTAATTGCACCTCATTCTAAACAAAATATTTTTACCAAGTTATTTTGGTTGGTTTCCATCTTAGCAACTAGACAGATATATTTTCACTTGATTGCAAGAGTCTTAGAAGCATCAACTTTCATGTGGAGAGGAACAACCTTCTATCTTTACACTTTAAATGAATTTAGGCTATTCTTTGTTGAGGGGAGGATTTTCTCATGATGAGATGAAGCAAACTAAGGGATCCTTAATGAGCTTTCAAAACTTTATATTTTTTTAATAATGGTGAGAAGAAGAGGAGGAGGAAGAGGAAGATGAAGAGGAGGAGGAGGAAGAAATACCATTGGCTAGGCTGGATGTTTGTTAGCCTAGCATCCAGAGGGGAAAAAAAAATCAGCCAAGGATATGAGTGAGAAAGAAAGTTTTAGAGCCTTAAGTGTGAGATTTTAGAAAGTGATTCTCTATTCCAACAAACTTTCATACTTCTTTTGCTATTTCATTGTCCACAACAACACCAAAAAAAAGAGAAGATCACTGTTGGTGTATTTGAACTCATGGACCTTCATTAGGGAAGATATTATCAGAAGATCCTCTTATGATACTAAAAAAAGAAAATTATTCAAAGACTTTTCAAAGCTTGATAAAGTGGAATTAAAGAGTCTTAATGGTGTATTAAGTCTTTTACAGTGAAGTAGAGATAATAGGCTGAACTCACAATGAGGGAAAAGAAGCAGAAAGTCATCGTTATGGAAGGGTGAAGGTGTCAATTGGTGGAAACTGAAAGAAAATATCAGATTTGAGCAGTATAATGTCAGAATTTCTCTAACATGATTCTTGCTGAATGCAAGACAGAGTGATCAGGTCGGGCAGGAACTGGTGGACAGAAAATGTGCAGCATCATTAGATACTGAGAGTGGTCCACTACTTAGGGCAAAGAGTCTTTAAACTGACTCAGCAGAGTTTTTGCTAAAATTACAGGGTAAAAATAGGCCTAGGAGAGGCTCAATGAATAAACAATTTTGATCAGCGATGAAACTATTAGGAAACATTTGTATATCATTGTAACTAGTGCTACTCTTAAGTTACCCTTGAGTTCTTGGGTGTAACAGCAAACCCACTAAGTTTGACAAATGTCCCAGTTGGAAATATTGTTCTCATTCTACAACATTTTTTCTCATCCATAAATACATGTAATTAATTGATTTTATTTTTCAAAACACAAGAGCCATAAATTCCTTAACCATTACTTGACACTGCCTATACTCTTAGAACGTAATGCCTTGTCTTATTTCCTGTGCCTTAGATTCATATAAAAAATAAGAATGTTAAATGTCCCCATGTATGCTTCTTTATAACAATATTTTTGTACATGTATGTGTTTAGAATGCTTAGAAGTAATAAAAGTAGTCAAAATAGAAATGTCATATGAATGAGCTTGGGGTAAATGGACAATAAGCAGGACAGACATGCCAAAAAGATAGAAGATTGTTTGACACTAGAAATGTGCGGAGTAGTTGCTAAGTTTTCAATACTGTCAGAGACTCTGAAAAAGGAGACTAAAACATCTTCTATCTAGATATAGATTTGTATTTTACAAACAGGTAGTTGTGTTTGCTTTAGTAATTATCACAAGAAAATAAAGAAGCTGGCTGACAATAGAGAAAGATAAAGACAGGGGGTGTAAATCCATTAGGTGGAATGGTCCTTTGGACACAAATCCCACAGCTGCTGTGAAAGTTATCTAGGGAGAGAAATCTGTGTGCAGGTCGCTGGTAAGTCTCTGTGGTTTATTAAAGGTACAGCAGTAACTCAAATATAACAACTGAAGAGAGTTAGAGTTTGAATAAATTTTCCATACATATCATCTTCAAATATTAAACTTTTTTCTCATTGAAAATCTGTTAATAAATGAGACTTTAGAATTAATTGCATCACAAGAATTTAGCACCCATCCTCAGAATAAACCACTTTTCCACTAAAATATGTAGAAGCACATGCCCTCACCCCCTTTTTGTTCAATTGCCATGTGAGAACATAGCGTTTATCTTTTCTAGATGGCACCATCTCAGAATTAGATAGCATCCCTAATGAGACACAGACTGTGCACTTTGAACATTGGTGCCTCAATGTTTCAATTATCTGTGTATTATTAAGCATGTCGAATAACAGTCCATTTTTATAGCAGCAGAAATAATAGGCTAAGGTAGTACACTCAGACTAATGGGTCAAATAGAGGAAGTAGAAATATTCAAATTTTAAAAGTTATCCTAGATGAGATATGGAGGAATGATCTTCCACTGACACTGAAGAATAGAGACATCTGATTTGTATTTTTGAAGGATAGTCCTGGCCACTGTGTAAATTATGGCTAACAAAAGTGGTGATAGGCTACTTCTTAGGAGACCATTTCATGTGTACAGATTTTAGAAGACAGTAGCATAGGCTAAGTTGACAGCATAACATTCTAGAGACATTAAAAATGAGAGCTGATATACTTGAGGTGAAGGTGTTAGTGAACAGCTAGGATTTGAGAACAGAATTCTGAGACCTTCTAAAACACAAATATCCATGAGATGCTCATTATTCAATAACATTGATTGAGATGAAATAGCATGATGATAAAAAGAGTTCCAGGAGAACAATGCAGAAGTCAAGGGAAGAAAATGGTTTAATGAAGGGAATGTACCAAAGGCTGATCAGTGCAAAAATACAGAATGCAAAGCACTTGACATTTGATGAGGAAGTATCAGAGTGGTCATGATAACAGATGGCTATAGGCCACCCTGTGACTGAAATATGCTTGTGTGTTCAGGGATATGTCAAAATCAGTGCTCAAACAAACATGTGTGGTTCTAAATGGCCAAAGGGAGGTTCTGTTGCAGGTAAAAGCCTTGACTTGGAAGAAATTTTTATAAAATAGAATTTAGGGCTTGTGAATCAATCAACCAATCACCTCAGACTGAGCAATAGAGTTGGATCTCTGGTGGAAGGAGTGAACTAAAATCCCCAAACTGGTTGGTTGCTTAACCACCAAGTCTATGCCACAGTGCTGCCTGCACACGCATGTTCTTTCTTTCTTTCTTTCTTTCTTTCTTTCTTTCTTTCTTTCTTTCTTTCTTTCTGTCTCTGTCTCTCTGTCTCTCTGTATCTCTGTCTCTCTCTCTCTCTCTCTCTCTCTCTCTCTCTCTCTCTCTCACACACACACACACACACACACATACATACATAATACACAAACTGTAATATTTTGAAATAAAGGTAGGTTTTTTCTATTATTATTATTATTATTATTATTATTAACAAAGAAGTCACACTTTCTAACCTTGTATATCCTTATTCAAGGTTCCTACCCCCTCCCACCACATCAGGTCATTCTTTTTTCTCCATAACTCCCCATCCCCTCCCTGGGCAGGCTGGAGGCAGTCCCATGGTCCCACTGCCCCAATATTGCTTAGTTCAGTCTCCACTCCTGGCAGATGCAGTTTTCTCACCCCTCCCTCAAGAGTGAGTCGGGTCTTCCTCTAGGTGGAGTGGGATCCAAGAAGTCAGTCAACGGTGTTTCTGATCCCAGTATGTTCGGTGGTTGTGGTTTGCAGCTTGGGCATGCTTTGCTTTTTTCTTGTTTGTTTCCCTGAATGATCTTGTGTACAGGAAAAAAAATAATAATGTCAGAGGGTCAGGGGGTCAGGTACAGTATCAGAGAGGAAGTCTTTAGAGATAGCATTCTCTATATACAGGTGACAGTAGAGAGGAGGTAGTGAGACCTCCTGGATGTACATTTTGAAGGTTTTTATGTATGGCTAGACACTGTAGGAAACAGCTATAGAGAATGCAGACAAGGCAAAGCAGCATTTGTATATACCAGTAATTCCTGTTGTATATAAATCATCTAGGTCCACTCACAAGGAGGCATCATTGAGCATTGATAAGTCATAGTTAGAAATGTGTCTGTATTATTGGATTCCATGAACAGCTCTCTCTTCTTTGTATTATCTTGCTGTATCTTTATGATCCTATTAAGATGAAGGCTGGATAATGGAAACTTGTGGTGAATTATTTTTCAAAATAATGATAGGCATTTATGTTCCCATTGGAGACATGTAAATTTGCCAACATGAGATAACTATTTTTTTATGACTCCACTTTCTTAAAAACATGTAACACTCAGATGTGGAGAAACTGAAGTAAATATAAAAAATTCAACTAGCTGGTTGATTTCATGACAGGTCATTTTTTTTCTTCACTTTGTGTTTGAAAGCCTCTTATAATGTATCTGCACTAAATAGCCTTGAGTAGAAAGTAAATGCTTTTTAAAAACTGAATTGCTTCACAGATCCTTTAGTGACACATTTTAAATTAATACCATTGCTTGCTTTTTCATCCATGCTATTCCTAAGGACTCTGGTCATGCATGTGGAAGTATATACTTCTGGGAAAATAATAAAAATCATGCTTCTTTCATTATTAAAATGTCGGAAACCAGGGATGCAAATGGCATGTGCTTCTGAACAGTGTGCACCTAAATTTTCCTTTTTTAAAGGACTTCCCTCCTGCCTGTTTAGCACCCCTGGTTTCTAGAACTCACTCTCCCTAGAGAAAGGCCCCAGAATCTTGATGGCTTATGTAAGGGGCCCATGACATAAGCTTAGAAATGCAGCTATGAATTAGCACATCAGACTCATTTTCTCAGATAACCTGATTTTACACTGTGAATTTCAGAGCCAGGAGTCAAAGCAGAAAGGATCTTCTGCTCCTTAATTCTTTGTTTCCGGGCCTTCTACGGGAAATTAGTCTAGACATTTTAAGAAGTTGAAAGGTTCCTAAACCAAGAAAGGACAGTTTACACCTTGATGGGCAGAGATCCATCCAACACAGGCAGGTTCACTTGCTGATGAATGTTCTAAAAAGTGTCACCTTTATAGGTCTGCCCCAGAAAAGAGAAATGGCAATGCTCGGGGGAGCCCCTTGGGTTTCCCTCTAAGAATGGGCATGAGAGATTTATAAAAATGGGACAGTCATCACACTTCATTTCTTAAAGAGAAAGCCTGGCCTTTGCTTTATTTGTGAAAGATCTAGATGGCATTCTAGACTGATAGAGAAAAATATGAAACTAAAATTCGAGCTCTGTATTTTTACCTGACAATAATGAAGAGGCCACTGAGGGCACAAAGATCCTGGCCAACTGATTGCTTTTACATATGCCAGTAAAATCCCAGTTCTGCAGTCTACTAATTGATTCCAATCCAAGCCCACCTCAACCACCAATCACATTATTATTCATTCATTCTCTTAACTACAAAATCCTAGGCTAGATCATTCCTCTCCCATTTCAAATTCTACCTATTTCTCTTTCAGTCTAAGTAGAATTCATGTTGTGAGCTCCTGAGGCCTAGAAAGCCACTGCCTTTCTCTCCGTGAAGTCCACATTTGCATTATTTCAGATAGTGCTGGCATGTTGAACAATGGTATTCACACTGGGAAAGAAAACAGATAAAAAGTGAGAAAAGGAAAGGTGGTGGGAAAGAGAAAAGGAGAAATGGAAAGAAAATAGCCATTGATGATAGGTTTTTCCCTCTGCTTGGACTACCCCGTCTCCCCTGCAGACAGTTACTTTCTGCTAGGCTACTTATCCTCTGTAACAAACCTTCCCATTCCTATCAGCACATCAGTGAAACAGGAATTTACTGTTATCTTGTTATATTTGCCTTTATTTATTCCTCTGGGAAGATAAGGATACTTGGAGTAGAGGAGTTGAGAACCTACCACCACTGTTTCCTATATACAATGAGCTCTATGGATATTTTGTGAAATTAAATGTATTAGATTGAATTTTTAGGGTCATGATTTACCTAGACGATGTTGCAGTAATTCTAGGGATCTGAGTGAGCCACTAATGCAGGAATAAAAATATGGAGACACACACACACACACACACACAGAGAGAGAGAGAGAGAGAGAGAGAGAGAGAGAGAGAGAGAGAGAGAGAGAGATTTGAAGTATCAGTTTGATTTATGCTTTATTTTCTGATATTTTATGACAACTAACTAGCTCTTATTCTGAAGGGAAGTGCATAAAACATTAATACACATTACTTCATCCTATGATGTCTTTATATGTTATTGCTGTGGGCCACCTTTCTCGCTGGCTTGGCTTTGTGTCTAGAAATTTCTTCCAAGGCATGAATTATAGTTAGTCTTCTCCCATAAATTGCATGGGAAGTACTTATCCTCACAATTCATTTACCACTTATCTAAAATTTAGATCTCACAATCTTAGTTACTGTTCAAGTGCCTTGAAACTCAACCTGAAACTAGCTTGAACGAAATTTATTTATTCAGATAACAGAAAAGCCCAGGTGGTTATTCTGTGCTTGATGTGGGACTTAATTTGACATGTCATTAGGAATCCATTTAATCTCTCAGCTCTGCTTCCCCACTAATGGATTTATTTTCTGACTCCGTGTGGTGCTGGGTGGCTGCTGATAATACCTGTTTCAAAAACTGATGTATTCTATCTCAGTGCATGGAACAGCTATTTCCTGTGTAGAACCCCTTCAGAAACCTTGTCATGTTGTTCCATCCTTCAGGTGCCATGTGTATGACACATTCTTGATCATGTTTCCTTTGTGTGACCCTCTGAGCCATGCACCACACCACAGATCCCCATTGGAGGTGGCTGTGATGGTTGGGGAAGAGCAGTTCTTTACACAATCAACTGAAGTTCTAATCTTAGAGAACAAAATAGATGCTGGTGACAGAAACAAAAGAAAGAGGCAAAAAGAAAGGAAAGAAAACCCAGTGATTGTATGTGAGCTGTTCCAAAAATACATAATATTGTAAAAGACATTTTGAATCACATCAGTAAAAGCTTTGAGTATTGTACCTGGCCTACTAACTAATGGATAACTTGTTTCACCAAGAGAAGTTGAATTAATCTTGTAGAGATTCACATGCAGAAAAATAAGGTTGGAAAGGATAGATTTCATAAATCCAGACTTATATGTTCTAAGCACTGAGGATATTAGAAGGAAGAAGATATGCAGGGACACAGAAGGAGACAGGATACAGGGACAAGGTTAGGATGAGAATAGTGTTCTAGACCATAGGTTTTTCATAATAGAATATTAATTTTTGTCCACACTGTATCTGCTTTCTGGTTTTCTTTTTTTCTATGGTTTTGTAAATTCTTTCCAGCTATTGAAAATAATTATAGAAATGTCTAAGTCTGAGCAGTAAAAGTGTTATTTGATCAGAGATATCATCTTGGTCTTCTCACAAATTAATTTACTAGAGAAGAAAAGAAAAGAAAACCTTAGAGAAATGATCAAGCACTTGAGGTTTTTATATCAGCATATGCCATTAAAATGGCATAAGTTACCTTTGTTCTATAAGGATTAATGGTAAACTGTGAAGGCCTAAAAGCCCCTTGAAAGTTTCAGATTAAAGGAATTAAGTTAGATTTCATTATAACAAATGTGATTATTGCTTCTTTTTCTAAACAAATTGAGAGTGAAATCAATTTCCCTTTCTGATACCTTTAGATGTCTTTTAATTTGTTCTCTTTCCACAGAGCCTGAAAGTTCAAAGGCAGCTTTCATCACTTGGGCTTATGTTCTCAGAAAACAGAACTGTATAGTCTTTGCCAAGTCTTAACCTTGACAAAAATAAAAATAAAAATAAGAGAGAGTTTGACAGGCTCTAGCCTCAGTTAAAATTGCAGCTGCCTGTAATAAACCTGTGAGGTCTGACTTTCAGCATCATGTAACTATGTCCCTCAAATCATCTCTGTGGGGCAGTCACCGCATGGTGAGTGTGATTGTGTTTACTACCAATTTTCAAAAATAGCTTAAGTAAGAGCTGACATGGGGCTTTCCATATCCAACCATCTTGAAATAACATGTCATTTTTATGATTTTTCATTATGTAGTCCTTCAGCCCCCTGCAATTTATAGGTGTGAGGCTAAGCTCTATGTAGAGAAGAGTGACATACTCAAGGACAGATTGCTACTAAAAACAGAGGTCCCACCTCTCCCTTGACTTACAGCCCCATTGATTAAGGGGTAAGCTGATCCTGACTCTAAGGTCATCTTCAGCTTCTGACAGAATCCAAGATTCTTTAGTCTTAGAGTAGTGGGCAAGGAACATACAGTGCTGTTATATTATTTTTCTGATGCATTATTAGTATTATTAGCACTGGATATAAATGCCATGTAATATTTAAAATATGAGTTATATGAAAACCTGATGACTTAGTATTTTGTAGATAAATGAGTTACCATTATATGGATAAAAAATATGGATTTCAATGTTTTCCTTAGTCTAGGAAATTCTGAGTACCTATAAATATATATATATATATATACACGTATGTATATATATATATATCATGGAAAAAACAGAAAATGATGCTACAGAGTCAGATCAATAAAAGACATTTTAGAAATATCATTGATTTGAGAAAATATTTCATTAAGATCATCAAATTCAAACTCTACTGTCCATGGTTTTCTAGTAATTTTCAATAATTAAATTTGTGTCTTTACTATTTTCTATTTATTTTTCTTTTTACCTCAATTAAAGGTTTAGAAGAAACCTCCCAGTTTCTAAGGGAGATGTCAGGATAATGTTGTATTTTATTTCCCTCAATGGGAAAACACGGTGTGGCACTTTATTAGTTTCCCATTGTATCTGTAATAAATTGTCACAAATAGAGTAGCTGGAAGTAACACAAATTTAATCTTTCTATTTCTATACATCAGAAGTTTGAGTTATTGTCCCTGAGCTAAAATCAAAATGTCAGCAGGGTTGGGTTCCTTCAAGAATTTGGCTAGGTCACCGTAGCCAGCATCAGTGAGCCACTATAGCTCCAAACTGCATCTACTACCTTGGATTGTTCTCTGACGCTGCTTTCCTTCATCCCTTTGCCTGAACTGACATAACTTTGGACCTGGATGATCCACAGAGGTGAGAGGTGCTACTGAGTTTGACAAAGTTTCTCTCCACCTACACCATGCTATTTTATTTTTTTTTTATAGTTTGGACATTAAAGTGTCAGAATCTCCTTCTTGAACTTTTGATAATAAAAATAGCTACGTTAGTCACTCCAGGAAAGAGTAAGAGCATCTACAGTATATGTTTTAGCTCAGTAACAACCTCAAAGGAAATAAACTCACACACACACATACACACACATACACACACACACACACACACACACACACATACGCTCACATACTAAATACCCTCCATGTATAGTAAACAGTGACAAAGTTACATTCATTTTGAAACCTTTGAGTTGAGATGAGACCAAGTAAAGTGCATGGAGTGCAAAACCCATTCTTCTTGAATATAACTTTAAAAAATGAAATGTTCTAAATTGCTAAGATGCTCTTATACTTTTAAAGATGTTCACAAGGAAATGCTTTGCAAAAAATGCTAATGATGACCTTCACAACAGAATCATTTAGATTTAATATCTCTTGATTATAGATGAATTTAATGGACAAAAATCAGTAAGATCTGTTTGGAATCATAAAAACTGATGCAGCTATTTTTATAGAACCCACGAGTTGTATTTATGTTGAGGTTTTGACTCTTTCCTTTAATCCACTTATGTATATATTACCTTAAAAATGTGTATTTAATTTAAAAATAAATTTAAAAAGATAAAATTAGGACACTTTATTGACCTATCATGTTTCAATGAAATAAGAATGCTTTTCCTTAAAGTCCACTAATGAGTTAATACATCCCTTGCTTATCCTTCTGAGTTTGTGAGACCTTGCTCAGGAGGATATTCTCCAAATCCATGCATTTGCCTATGAAGTTTAGTATACTATTTTTTTCTTTCGGCTGTGTACTACTCCATTGTGTAGATGTACCACAGTTTGTTAATCTATTCTTCAGTTGAGAGGCATCTAGGTTGTTTCTAGGGTCTTGCTATTACAAGTAAGGCTGATATGAACATAGTTGTGCTAACAATTTGGGGTGTGGATGTGCATCTTTAGAGTATACGCCCAATAGTGATATTACTGTTTCCTTGGGGAGATTAATTCCCAGTTTTCTGAGAAACAGCCATACTGCATTCCAGAGTGTTTGAAAAGTTTACACTCCTACCAAAAAGGGTGAGTGTTCCCCTTGCTCCATATTCTCTCCAGCATATGCTATCATCATAGGCTTTTATCTGTGTTTTTGATCTTAACCATTCTGACAGTTATAAGGTGGTATCTCAAAGTTGTTTTGATTTGCATTTCTCTGATGGCAAACGATGTGGAGCACTTTTTCAAGTGTCTTTCAGCCATTTGTAATTCTTCTGCTGAGAATTCCCTTTTTAAATTCCGAACCCCATTTTTTGATTGGATTATTTAAGGTTTTGGTTGGGATTTAGTTTCATGAGTTCTCTATATTTTTAGAGCTCAGTCCTCTGTGACTTGTAGGGTTGGTGAAAATCTTTTCCAATTCTGGAGGCTGTCATGTTGTCTTATTGACTATGTCCTTGCCTTTACAGAAGCTTCTCAGTTTCAGGAAGTCCCATGTATTGATTTTTGTTCTTAGTGTCTGAGCTACTAGTGTTATATTTAGGAAATGGTCACCTGTGCCAATTTGATGGAGGGCATTTCCTACTTTATTTTGTATCAAGTTCAGTGTGACTGGGTTTATGTTGAGGTCTTTGATCCCTTCAATTTGAGTTTTGTGCAGGGTGATAAGCTTGGATCTATTTGCATTTTTCTACACACTTCCATTCAGCTAAGTCAACACCATTTGTTAAAGATACTATCATTTTTTCCAATGAAAATTTTTGGCCTCTTTGACAAATATCAAGTGTTTTGGGATTAATTTGGGATATTCAATTCAATTCCATCGATCCACAAGTCTGTTGTTATGCCAGTACCAGGCTATTTTTATTACTGTAGCTCTATAGTATAACTTGAAGTCTGGGATGGTGATGCCTCCCAAGGTTCTTTTGTTGAGCAAAATTGTTTTGCCAGTCATGGCATTCCTGTTATTCCAAATGAAATGGAGTATTGTTCTTTCAAGGTCTGTAAAAAATCGTGTTGGGATTTTGATGGGAAATGCATTGAATCTGTAGATTGCTTTTGGTAGAATTGCCGTTTTTACTATGTTGATCTTCCTTATCTAAGAACATAGGAGATCTTTCTATTTTCTGATATCCTCTTCAATTTCTTTCTTCAGTGACTTAAAGTTTTTTTGACAAATAGATCTGTTACTTCTTTGGCTATAGTTACTCCAAAATATTTAGTGCTATCTGCAGCTATTTTAAAGGGTGATGTTTCCCTTATTTCTTTTTCAGCCCTTTTATCTTTAGTGTATATGAAGGCTACTGATTTCTTTGAGTTAATCTTGTATCCTGCTACATTGCTGAAGGTGTTTATCAGCTGTAAAAGTTCCTTTGTAGAATTTTTTGGATCACTTATGTATACAATCATATCATCTGCAAATTTAGATAGTTTCACTTCTTCTTTTCCAATTTGTATCCCCTTAATCTCCTTTCATTCTCATATTGCTTTGGCTAAAACTTTGAGAACTATATTGAATAGATTATGGGAGAGAGGACAGTATGACTGGAGAAGGTTTGCTTATCAGGTATTTGTATTGGCCATAGTGCATCCGTGGGCATTAGCTGTGACCTACTGTGCTTGCTTTGTCTGTAGCTGATCCTATCCTGGCTTGGGGGGCTTTAGATTTTATTTTTTATGTTTCATATATTTTAGGAAAAAAAGAAGTTTTATTACTGTGTAGTTTTTTTTCCAGATGTTTTGCTTTTTTATATAAATTTTGATATTGATTTTCAAAAACAATTAAAAAATTAAAAATAGTTTAATCACAGGTGTGTATAAACTAAAAGATTTAGGAAAGTAATTGAATGTTGAGAGTTAGAGGTTAATGTGCTTAACATACTACAAGAAGCAGAGGAAAAATAGTTCTATTGAAAATAGTTTCTTTAGGAAATTTAAAAGGACCACCTAAAGAGCAAAGGATAAGTGTGTTTATGCAGTCTTCCCTAGCCATGAAAGACCCCCAGAGAGTATTTCAAGTGGAGTTGCTCCTATTTTTTTTAAGGTCAAAAGAGGCACTATGACAGCTTGATTTTTGATATGATCAAGTTTTTAGTTAGATGAAAGAAGATGGTGGACTTGTGATCCCAGCATTTGAGAAGCTAAAGCTAGAGGCCCATGAATTCAAGTCTAACATGGCTACTGGACTACATAGTAAGTTCCAAACCCTGCTGAAATGTATCATGAGCAACAGAGGGGGAGGGGAGAAGAAAAGTAGAGAGGGAGGGATTGAGAGAAGAAAGGAAGAAAGAAAAGACAGAATCAATTCAAACTCAGAAACTATATAGCACATATGAAAAGCACATATTGCAATTCTTAGTGGTCAGAGACTGAGAATTGCTGGCTCAGAGAAGTGTGTGCCAGTGATCCAAAGAAGGTAAGAAAAGTCAACCTCAATATGGGCTATTGACTTCTGGGAAATAATTGTGGATGCCTGGCTAACCAAAGATAAAGAGGAGACAAAGATCAAAACAAACACTTATTTTTGTTCTTGTTAAACTCTCTACTAAAAGTAACTTTCAGACATCCACTGGGCACTGTCATTGTCAGACTCGGGACATTCTTGTTCTTGCAGTTGTCTGTGATCAAAAGACAGAGGTGGCTACAGTTTTTATGCTTATTTTTCTAGGCAACAGCTTGAGACCTGCATCAGTCCTTCTTTCCTAGTAGTCTTCATCTCTGTGGCCTAGTCTCTGTGAGCTTAGTTTCCTGTGAGCTAAATGCTTAGGTGATGTTCAATAACTATGAATGTAAAAATGAAAAAAATAACATATTACTAAATATTTTGTTAAACTTTATTATTCAAAATTAGAGGAGAGCTGTCAACCAGGGCTTTTTCAATTATAGGAGAAAAATATAACCAAATTAGAGTGGGAGTTATTAGTGTATGCTACTAAGAAACCTGGTATTGCTTCTTTAAATCTTAGGACTAGAGACAGGGAGATCAGAAAAAATTGCTACTAGGTGACAACAGAATGATATAAGTCTGTCATATCTCATTTTATTCACTTTCTACTGCACTGTCTAGCCCATTATGGCTATCCTTTGTGATATAGTTTGGAATGTATGATTCGAGCACAGCATTTTTAGGCTCACAACTTTGGTATGTAAAAGGGTCTCATAAAATGAAGAGTTATGCTTATAATCCCAGTGAACACTGAATGACACTGATCCAGAAATGTGTAGGGATTATTTGTTTTTGTTAGTCACAGAGAACAGAACTTTTGGAAATATTATTGGTCAGTGCTGGGATTCTTGGCCAGACCAGTAAAATAGACATTATATTTATACAGATCCTTCTGGTGCACAAACAGACTGCTTTTGTTATCAAATCACAGGTTTTATTTTTCTCTTTCTAAATTTATTCAGAAAATCTGAGTCACTGTATAGGTTCAAAATTCTTATTCTATAAGTTTTACAGTGCATAAATTAAGAGAAGGTAATTTTAAGGGATCAAGGTGATTGGCCTAAAGGCAAATTCTTCATACAATAAGCAAGTAAAGGTTCAATCAAAACTTGGCATATAAATAGATTACTCAGATATCTGAGAATTAGAACAAAAGTCCCAATTTTGGCATAAACATTATAGGTATTCTGGGTCTTTACACAAATAAATCTTCCATTGTTAAATAAAATTTCATTAGGGGATGTACTCACTCATTAGTGAACTTTTTAAAAAAAGATGACATTGTATACAAGAGCTCAAAGCTAGAACATACCTAAATGACACAATGCCTCACTTCTGCTTTGATGGCCTCTGGCAGGAGTGTGGGTGAGGAAAGACTTGTTTTCTTTAAGGGTCTGGCCACAGGGAGTTTAATTATGCTCTAGTAATTAAATGAGCAGCACGAAAGGGCATTTTTTTTTGTAAATGGGGAGATCATAAGAGTGGATATGAATCTGAAAGAACTGATAAACGAGGTTGATGGGATACATGATGTAAAATCACCAAACAATATATATATATATATATACATATACATATACATATACATATACATATACATACATACATATAAAAAGATAGTTTCAAATTTATCTAAGTCTAAAATGTTTCATCTAAGAGGTCATTGAAACTTTTCAATAATGCCAGTGAGGAAGAGAAAATGATGAGATATTCTAGAATAATGTAACAACATGATTCTAACAATTTACAGGTATATAGTGAGGGTTTGATTTAAAAATATAATCAGTTCTTAATAATTTTACATTCTTAAGGTCAAAGGCAGAAGCTAGTAGTCTGTGCTATCACTTTTTCATGCCACTAAGCTAGTGAATATCTGATCTGAAATACTGTGCACCAGAAACCATAGAAATCCAGGGCTCCCCATCCCCTCCCTGGGCAGGGAGCAGACAGTCCTATGGTCACACTGGCCCAATAATGCTTGGATCAGTCTTCACTCCCGGCCAAATACAGTTTTGTCCCCCCTCCCTCAAGAGTGAGTCAGGTGTTCCTATAGATGGACTGGGGTTTGAAGGGTCAGTCCAT
>PVIH01016569.1:22954-45218 GCA_004025045.1 Sigmodon hispidus
CCATCCATTTGCCTGTGAATTTTAGGATATCATTTTTTCTTACTGCTGAGTAGTATTCCATTGTGTAGATGTACCACAGTTTGTTAATCCATTCTTCAGTTGAGGGACATCTAGGTTGTTTCCAGGTTCTTGCTATTACAAATAATACTGCTATGAACATAGTTGAGCTAATACCTTTGGAGTGTGAATGTGCCTCTTTGGAGATGTGGTGGGAGGGGGAAGAGACTTTCAATAAGGATATACAGGGATGGAAAAAAAATTCAGAGGGAAAGCTGAACACAAAGAAAATATATGTGTAGTAATCTTATTTGCATTTTCACCCTTGATAAGCCATGCTTATGATTATTATCCTCTGTATAGTAATTGTTAACTCTTCGGCATTTTTAAATTCTTTTTACTGTTTTTTTGATAAATACAAAATAAAGAAGGAAAAAAAAAAAAGAAATCCAGGGCTCAGCAGACAGAGGACACAAAGCTTCCTAGTCAAGAGGTCTGTCTTTGTAGTGGCTTTTCTAAAATTAGGTGACGCCACTCCCATGTGATATAGCTCTGTGTAGTGATGTTTGCTTGGGCTTTTCATCTACTGTACTATACTAAATCATAGGAACTCCATGACCTATCATAAATGTACCATTGCAGAGTTCAACTAATTCAAGACATACCTTTTGGTCTTTTAAGAAGAAAAGAAAGAAAGAAAGAAAGAAAGAAAGAAAGAAAGAAAGAAAGAAAGAAAGAAAGAGAAAAAGGGAAATAATTAACCTTGTTAGGTGTGACTTCTGTTCTTGTGTGCCATGGTAAGGATAAATAACTATACTTGTGAATATTTTAAGAAATTTTCTACAGCCAATTTGAGATTCTTTTAAAAACCAGTACATGATACACACAATTATATTTCTACCTACTGATAATTTTCCCAAGAGATAAAGAAATATTTAAGCAGTCTTCTATCACTACAAATGTAATTCCATTTTATGTTTATATTGGAATGACAGTCTTAATACCTAAATTGGTCTGTTTAAAAATGAGTTCCTCTATACTCCTTCAAATGATTTATTGCTTTAGCTACATTATTGCTTCAGGTGTAATTGGAATATTTTTATTCATGTCATTGTGAAGAAGATATGAGACAGGATATGCTAATGGGCCTGCCTTTGTACATAATATTTTATGAGTCTTTTGTTTGCTTCAAGATCTTAATTACTGACAGTCACTTAAACCATCCATCTCTTTTCATATCTATGCAAATACTGTAAGTTGATAATGAAAGAGTCAAACTATTCTGTCCATCAGCCTTTATTTTGAACTTGCTAGTCTGATTGTTCAGCTAAATAAAATGCATTTCTTACAGCTAAAAGCTCATTGATTAATTATCAGAAATTCTTAAGCATAATTTGGTTTCACATAAAGATACAAAATCTTTTTGTGAACTTCAAAAAATTTTTCATGAACTCATTGTTGTTTCTGTCTTGGGCAATTCTATCTCTAACTTTAGCAACTGATCAGAAAGATGGATATGTCTGGTAAAATTTCTTTGTAAAATACCCTCTTTAATTTATTCACTTACTACAATTTTCAACAGAATCTTTGTAGTCTACTGATAGTAATTGGAGCTAATGCTATCAATGTTAATTATAATACTTATTTGTGCTATCAAAATGCACCTTTAATTATAATTTTTTAGCAGCTAGATAGCCGTCAGAACAAAAATCTTCCCTTAGCTTTGAGCATTCCACATTCCTTGTATGCTTCTGCCCTAATATTAGGGTTAAAGTGTTTTGTTCTGCAGTGCAAATGGAAGATAGATAGTTCATGAGTGCTAAAGCACATGTCCCAGCAATATATTGCTGATGTCCATTCCCATCATTTTCATTAGTGAAAGAATGTGATGAAAATTGCCTGTCCCAGTGAAATCCAAGAATTACTCTTTGCATAATCCAAAATTTTTCTACTAGGTATTTTTCTTGTAGCTGATTCAAAAGCATTTAATTTGTAATAAAAATAATTGTGTATATGAATGCATGCTTGCATGCATATATGTGTGCTGTGTGCATACCTGATACCTGCAGAAATAAGAAGACATTAGATCATTTAGAACAGGAGTTACAGATGTCTATGAGTATTGATGTGGGTGCCGGTAACTAAACCTGGGTCCTTTGCAAGTGCAGCAACTGCTCTCAACCACTGACTCCTATCTTTAGTGGTAGTCATGAGATTGTAACAGGCAATTATATGATTTCTGAGTTCTCACTATAAAGAACAATGGTGGGACAAGAATAATAATAATGAGCTTTTGAGGTTCAGAGACTGAATACACAACAAGTACTAACTGAGGAAAAGCTTTATGCTCAGACTAGGGAAAATAAGGGACTACAGGGTCCATAATGAAGCAGAAATATTGACAGCTTTCCATCTGTTAGCCATAGATGCAGTAGATGGAGATGAAAGAATGCATATTCTTTTAAAATCCATTTTTTCTCTCTGGCAGCAGATTGTGTAGAATGCACATTGTGAGGCTGTTGAGGATGAGAATGTGAAGAACGGCCATATTCAGATGGTTTCCTAGGAAATTAGAATCTTATTCTTCTTCTTGCAGAGAACCATCAAAAGAGAGTTTAAAAAGGTGAAACAACACTGAAATTTTTCATGTATTACAGCGTGTCTAGTTGCTCACCTAGGGCAGGAGAATTGTGGCTTCTATGTTATATGAACATGAGATCTTAAAATAGTCACTTTACACAATTTGTTTTTGCTCATTGAATAACTGTTTAGCTTGACTTGCATATTCTAATATAAATAGCAGAAGCAATAAAGTTAATAATTTCAAGAATCACTTATAAGTATTAGAGATTATAAAGTACATTGAGCCTAGTATTATTCAAATACACTTTAGAGAAATAATACAGATTATGCATTTAGATGACTTATTTGTGTACAGAAATAACTTAGTTTTATTAAAATTAGAATAAAGCAACTTAAAAGGATAAGTTTTAAAATAAGTTTATAACAAGATATGAATACTGTGTTCAAGAAATGACCAGTAAGAGTACATGGATGTTACTCAGTATTACTAGTAATTATGAAAACAAAGGACAAAACCTGCACACAAGATGAAAGACATAAAAGATTGTAAATATTGGCAATGACATAGCAAATATAGAATCTTGTGCATTGCAAGTAGGAGTGTAAAAATCTTTAAACTCTTTCAGAAAAATGATTCTCACTGAACTACAGATTAATCATACCTATAAAATTATAGCCAAATTATTTATCAAGCAAAATAAAATGTCTCCATAAAAATCACCCATGAATGTTTGGAACAATGTAAAACACAAAAAAAGATGAAAAGACAAATACCCCACAAAGTATCAAATGTCACACACACACACACACACACACACACACACACACACACACACAGTGGGCTCTCATTTTACATTGAGAAGGAAAAATTGACAGATCCTACAAAGCAGTTGAACCATGAAAATACTGTGGTGTGAATGAAGCCAATCACAAAAATGAAAACATCTTATATGATAATTTTATAGGATAGTATCCAGGATATGCAGCATAAAAATGTGGTCATCAAACACTTAGCATAAAAAGAGACTGACTGCTAAAAAGTACAATGGTTTGTGAGTAAGAAAGATTATATGTATTCAATGAAGAATAAGCTATACATTTATCCGTACACCAAATATAATTATCTCTACTATGCTACACAAAATATAATTAAATATAACTATTATGGAATGGAAATACAATGCTATTTTATATCCATATTCAGTAACCTATACATAAAAACTAATTTATATAAATTAGTTTTTTGTACTATTGAAAAACACATCCCAATAAAAATGGTCAATTTTAATACCACTCTGTTAAAAAAAAAAAGACTTTAAGAGAGTGAGTAACAGTCAAAGTGAGACAATTATGCATCTTTTAGGTTTTGTTATATAAACATTCTATGTGCATTTATTATGTTTTAGCACATATGTTCTGTTTATAATGCCCATATGCTATTAGAAAATGAATACATTTTAGTGATAATACTATGGATACAATTTACTAACCTGTAGCTATTGCACAAACTTTTTTCATATTTTTTTCTGGATTCAAGCCTAAGCCTTCAAGTATATCTGCTAAGCTGTCACATTACTGAAATTTACCATTCCTGCAATGCTTTGTCTCAGCTTAGACACCAAGAATATGATATATATATATTATAAAGCTGTAGTTTCTGATTTTTCTTCTTTATACATACTCCCTGATGGGATGTTATTTGATGATTAGATCATCATGCTTCATAAATTGAGGCTAACACCTTCTCAGAATAGTAACTGGGCATATTTTGGGTGACATAAAAAATCAGACAGCAATTAACAATGCCTGAAACCTAGTGTAAAATATGAAAGCATATTACACAGAAACTTTGAAAGTAAACAGAAAGAAAACAGGCCTCTTATATAAAATGTTAAACAGATCAAACTGCTTCTTATTTTTTTTTCTTGACTATTGAAGGGACATTTCCATATGCATTCATATTTTTGCTTAGTGATATTGAAAACCATGATAGCTAATACTAATTTTTATTTACTGATAAGCTGTGCATAAATGAAGTGAAATAAACAGTAACACCAATTAATATTTTCCTCTGCTCCTCTGTGTGCCATGTTTAAAAATACTTTGTGATGCTTTAGCATGGAATTAACTCACATTCAGGATCTTACTCTAACATATACTTTCTGCCTTTCTGCTGTCACCTCCTCCACTTCAAATGAAACAGAAATCATCTCTCTTCAAGTAGGTTGTTCAATAAATGAAAATATAAAGTTCAAAGATTTTCTAAACTTTTTCTAATCATGAAATTTCTTTGCTCAGTAAATTTATGCCTGGGACAAAATACATAATCATATTAAGAGATATGCACAAGCTGATAATCATAAAGAAAATTATTTTAAGTCATTTCTGAGCATACAGCTGAGAATTTACCAAAGATGAAAGCAAGTTTGCATAAAGATGTGGCCATGTATATTTAATTTAACATAGAAAGTTAGTCTTTAGTACTGTGGCATATAGATCACCTGTAACAGCCTTATGAGTTCATAGATTCTGTGACTGTCAGTGCTCTGTCTTCTGCTTTTCATAAACCTTGATGTAAACTTGTGAAAGTATGTTAAGATCACTTCAGAAAATGTAGGTAATTCTATCTTAAGCTCAAGCAAGCAAAAGTTCATATGAAAGATTTTGTTATAAAACTCAGTTCAGGAACTCAAACTATAACTTTTAAGAGTTAACATTCTAAGATAATGCAACTCACACTTATACTAATTTGATACATACATGCTGAGAAATGATGGTAGAGAATATGCAGTCTTTTCTTTTTTTCTGCATTGCCACCATCATGAGTCCATTAAAGTGGAAACTCGGTATGTTAGCTTAACTTACTTTCTATTGTGATAAAACATAATAATCAAGCAACTTAATGGAAGGAAAGGTTTATTTCAGATTATGGTCCAGAGTATTAGAGACTATAATGGCAGGAACAGCACATGCAGACATGACAGCTGGAGCTGGAATCTTCGAGCTGAAAGCTAAGAGCTCACATCTTGAACTCTTGAAGGGAGCAGAGGGATAACAGAATAGTGTATGGCTTTGAAATTTTAATGCTGAATATCTCCTCCACTAAGACCACATCCCCAAAGCCTACCCAAAGAATGTCACCAGTTGGAAATCATTATTAAACATTTGTGCCTCTGGAGCAACATTCTCCATCACACATATATAGCAAAAACATTGTAATTCAACCTGCCACAATAGTCTTAGATGAGATGTTTTAGGCAGTTCACTTGGTGTTGTGTGACCTAAAAATATGTGTAGTTCAAAGAGTACACAGTGTACATTAAGTGTATCTTTGTAAGCATGAACATATTTTATATGCCATTCTTAATCAGTATTATGGGCATAACTTATGTGACAACAGTAAAACCAATAGGCAGATGTTTTATTTTAATAACAGCACATTGTATGCTATTAATTCTCTGCCTAAAATCTAATTCTTAATTCTAAATTCCAAAAATCTCCAAGTTTTCATCTATTCCATATTTTATTTTTTACCATAGTCAGGTAAGGTTAAATTTAAAAACCTTGTCATTTTAGACACACTATGGCTCAGTTAGGCTATTTTTGCTTAGAACCAGGACTGCAGTGAAGTAACAAGAAGCAACGTGGATAAGTGCTACAGTAACATTGATCCACTATGTATATTATTTTGAATCATTTTGCTAATTCTTCAGAAACCTTAACTATAAACACATTTTCTCAATATGCTAACATTCAATATTACAACATTGTGGCAACACAATCGATGGTGTGAACTTTAGACTAAAATTGGGGAAGGATGTTGTTCATTCCTATGACCTTTCTAAAAGCTCTGTTCTAGTGAAGTTTGGGGACTCTTCTTTCAGAGAGTGAGGACAGACATACATCTATGTGACAGGCTGATTACCTTGTTCATCTGTCAGGAGAAAACTGTCCATGGATATGAAGCATCTAATATGATATCTCACAGGGAAAACTTTTAAGAGATATTAATTTTCTTCCCTCTCCCACCTGAGAGACAAAATGTAGCAGATAGAAGGTATTGATTAGCTCTCCTTGAAGCTTCTAGAAAGGAGGATTCCTGAAGTTTGTGACTTGAGTGTTCCTCTTTACTCCAGACTCAGCATTGCCTAAGAGTGTGTGGCTAATAGTGATGCTTACAAATATTTATCAATTAAGAAGTAAATTAATGAGTTTCTTTGTTGGGCTCTGTCTCACCAGGAGAGAATTATGTGGTGTGATATTAAGAGATATAAAAATATAGAAAGCATATTCCCTAATTGTTTTTTCTCTACAATAGTATTTTATAATTTTCCTTCTCTGGTTGGAATACAAAAGCGAAAAAGTTGTAGCTCAAGTTATAGGGAGATTTTCTGGCCAGGATTTACAGTGGAAAGAGAGGCATCTTTCTTTATCTACAGCCAGAAGAGGTTCTTTCTATTTATTTGAGAAGAAATAATTGCCTTGGTGGTACTACTGTTTCCTGTTATTGTTTAAGAGAGTTTCTAATTCTACTTTAAGAAGAAGAAGGAAAAATAGAAGAACATGATGAAAACTGCAATTATATAAGCCACCAGGTTCTGAAAAGTAATAGTCAATTTCTTTATTGCTTTCAGAATATTGGCTATTAAAAAGCCATTCTCCTAAATTTATATCATCTATTGCAGACCAAAATACAGTATTAAAAAGAGAGGAAAGAAATATTTTTTTCTTGGTTGATGAGCATTAGATAATTAAGTTTCCAAAGCTGTAAATGATCAATCCCTTTTATGAGCTAGTTTTGACCTAGTGAGTAAATTTATTAGGAAGCTAGACTTGACTGTGTAGTGACACCTAAGATGATGTCACTATATTCATCATTTTGTAGACGAATCTTCTGATATCTGATTTGCTATGCTTCTGTGCTGACTAGACTTATGTCAACTTGACAAAAGCTAGAGTTACCTAAGTGGAGGAAACTAAACTGAGAAAAAAGCCTCCATAAGATCCAGCTGTAAGACATTTTCTTCATTAGTGATTGATGGGGAATGGCCCAGAACATTGTGGTGCCATCCCTGGACTGGTGGTTCAGTTTTCTGTAGTAAACATGACTGAACAGGACATAGAGAGTAAGCCAGTAAACAGCTTCCCTCTATGGTCTCTATATTAGCTACTGCCTCCTTGGTTCCTGCCCTGATTTCTTTTGATAATGACCAGCAATGTGGACATGTAAGCCAAATAAATCCTTTCCTCTCTATCTTGCATTTTGGTCATGATGTTTTATTGCAGCAATGAAAACCCTAACTGATACAGTTTCCATCACATACCTCATATGATTTTGTTCTCTACAGTGCACAGCAATAATCCAGAACTAACTTAGTGACAGTGATGATGACAAAAAGGACAATGAAACACAAAACTTATGGAGCATATATGTGGCCAAAATCTACCTAGATACTTTGGATTTTAATCCTTTTACTCTTCATAAGCATAATGCAGGTTCTAGTATTGTTCAGCTCTGAAGATAAAATAAATAAGATTCAAAGATGCAGACCCACAGCCAAACATTAGAATGGAATTGGGAAATCCTTCAGAAGAGGGGAATAAAGGATATAGGAGCCAAAGGTGTCAAAAACACCACAAGAAAATCCACAAAATCAACAATCCCAGGCTCATAGGTGTTCACAGAGACTGAACTGACAACCAAGGAGCCTGCATGGGACTGGCCTACAAATTCTGCAAATATATTACAGTTGTGTAGCTTGATTCTCTCGTGGGACTCCTAACAGCTGAAACAGGGGCTATTCCCAACTTTTTTACATGTCTTTGGGACCTTATTCCTCATACTGGTCACTTTGTCCAGTCTTAATACTTAACTTGCTATGACATGTTTTGTTGACTTCTATGGAATGTCCTTTTCTGAATAAAAATGAATGGGGAGTGTATTAGGGGGTGGGAAACTGGGGAGAGATGGAGGAGAAAATGGAGGGGAAATTAGGGTTGGACGGTAAAAGGAATGAATGAATGAGTAAATAAAGAAATAAAGCAAAGTTAATTGCTTGAGATAACCCCAAGAAAAAATACAAAATGTGACTCAAGGTCAATTAAATTTAATGATTTTCCTCCATATACTCACTTTCTGCACAGCCAGGGCCCGTTCAGGATACCCAGATGCTACTTGGAGCACCCCTTGCAGAATTCTTATTGTCCTCCTGCAGGTGGTCTTGTTTTGCATCTAGCATAGGATAACACAGCCCTTTCTCAAACAAATATTTTGTCAGAGTTCCGCCATGAATGCCTGAACCAGACCAATGATAGTCAGCACCTTCATTTTAGTATTTACAGCCATACACTGATCTAAGGTTAACTCTCCTCATTGTGACAATGTGCTATACATGATCAGCCTAGGTAAGCAGCAACATATAGACTGGCAAGGAAATATGGTGAATACAGACACTGGAAGTTGTATTTTGCTATAAAAAAGGAAAAGAATGTAATTTTTATAAAAATGGCTAAAAGTTCTGATTGCGATGTTTATCAAAATAATCTAGACTTAGAAAGAAAAAATAATTCATAACTTTCCTCATATATGGAATCTACAGCTATTTGGGAGAAAGAAGGACCAGACAGAGAGGACATAGGAAACAATTAAGAACAATGAAAAAATGAGAGGCAAGTACATAAAATGAATGTGTGAAGATGTCATATAGAAACCCAGTATGTATGTAAACTGGCATTCTGGGACAGTACTATCATCCACTGTCAGTTACTTCTGGTACTGTCTTTCGGCACTAAAGTGTTTATCAATGAAGTTCCAGGAACCCATACTTCATTAAGCTAGACACAGCAGTGGATCATTTTCTAGAGAAGCCAAAGTACTTTTCCTAGTGCCAAGAATTACTCAGCAAGTCAGTGTAAACATATGGAGTTCCAAATTTTGTTGCAAATATATAGAGTGAATGATATTTGGCTGCTCTCATCTCCTCTCCCAACCCTCTCCCAAGGGAACTCAGTTACTGAAAATGGAAATTCTACTTAATTCTCAGGCTATCTCTTTGTGAGGTGAAAGATCTTTTAAATATTGTTATCCATGATTCACACAACATATTCTACAGTTAAGTGCCTTGTTCAGATTTGGTTGATGATGCCAGTTGGCATGTCCTCTGGATCAATTCTGCCATTTTGATTTGTGAACTCCTAGCAACTGTTGTTCAGTCCTGCATGTATTTGATATAATATCTTATTCCATAGTTTTATGCAATGTTTCTCTTGCTTCATCTACTTTCTTTGAATTACAGCTCTTTCTCCCCACTTTTGGCAAATGGCTCATAATATCATCACTATTACTATTTACTGTCTTTTAGTGAAGGTGAAGAGTATGAATTTACAGTTGCAGTCATGTAAATGATATAACACTACCATTAATTTTGTATGGAGATAATATATACAATGTAATAGTCACCATATTTGAAAGAGCAGAAAACTGACAGGAGAGGAGTTTACTGAGATGGAGTGCAAAATGTAGCTTGAGAAAAAAGAGAACTGATGAGTGGAAGGCACTGAAAGAAAGTAATATATTAGCAATAACATTAAAGAATAAATGGCAATATATTTGAGGAGATCAATGGAGAAAGGCAGGGCAAGGGAGGATTGCAGGTAGAATAGGCCAGTGGGAAAATTAATAAAATCATATTTTAATTTGAATATTAAAAGTACATAATTTTAAAAGAAATCTTAGGGTTAGGGAAATAGTTCAGTGGGTAAGCATGTTTGCTGAACGAACACAAGGATCTAGGTTTCTACATCCAGAATGTACATAAAATGAAAATTATAGTCTCACATATTAGTAACCTCAGCACTGGGTTGAAGGATGGGTGGCAGGCAGAGCCAAAAAGATCACTGAGGCTTGTTGTTAAGCCAACCTATTTTCAAAGGAATGATCTCTAGGTCCAGTAAAAAGCAGGAATTTCTATGTCCAATAAGAGGCCTTGTCTCAAAAGAGAAAGGGGAGGATACCTGGTGACCTCTTCTAAAATACACAAGCATATAATGAATACACATGAGCCATCTAACCACTGAGAGGGAGAGGAAAGGAGAGGAGAGGAGAGGAGAGGAGAGGAGAGGAGAGGAGAGGAGAGGAGGCTGGGAAAATAGTTCAATACAGGGTAAGTCCCGTTATAATATATAGACTATATAATGGAAGAAAACATTACCTTTAGTTATGTGAGTTAGGAAAGAACTTCTCAAAAACGTGATGTTTCATGACCTAAATGATAAAGCTATCGATATGAGAAAAGCCTTTACAAAAGAAAAGTGAAAGTTCTTGCCAAAGAAATGTGTTTAGATCCTCCTAGAGGACACAAAGAGATCAGTTTGGCTGAGGTTGGACAGGGAAGAGTGAGATAGAATGAATATAGACCAGAAAAGTATATGTTTCTGGTAAAACATAACTTATAAATGTATGTGTTTATTTATAGATTAATTCAATTATAGTCTTATAGTAAACCTTAAAGGATCTTAAGAACCCAATGATATTAGCTGATGATGCAAGTTATCTAATCAATTTTCTGGCTATGGTAATGAGAGAAGGTAATGGGAACCAGAACTAGAATACAATGAGTATATATTATAACTGACCACAATGTTTCAAGTTAATGAAATCTGAGGCTATTTTAAAAACATGGTATTCTACAGGTCTAAAAAAAATGAACTGCCAAGTATAGCTGACTTCTTTCAAAGAAGGAGTTTCTCACACTTCTCTTTTATTTCTTTGTCTGAAGCATTCTTGAATATTCTCTACTCCCATATCTGTGGTGGGATTATGTTGTTACATTGTAAATATTTGTCTTGCTTACTGGTTTAGTAAAAAGCTGATTGGCCAGAATGCAGATAGGAAATGTGGGTTGGGCTATCAGACTAAAACATCTCTGGGAACAGGAAAAGCAGAGCAGAGACACCAGGAGAAGCCAGCAGAAGCAGAGAACAACTATGCTGCTCTGAGAAAAGGTACTGAGCTGCATGGCTGAATAAGATAAGAGTCATGGGTTAGTTTACAAATTAAGAGTTAGCAAGCTATATGCCTAGGCCATAGGTTAATCAGCATAAAATTAATACAAGTATCTGTGTTACTGTGGGACTGTGAGTCATTGGGTCTAACCACAGGCTGGACAAGCCAGAAACCTAATATTACACATTTCATCTAATTTATTACCAATACACTCCTTTCCCTTAGTTTTCAACTAACCAACAAACCAATGAACCAATGAACCAAAGAACCAACCATCCAATCATCCAATTATCCAATCAATCAACCAACCAACATAATCATTCTGGTTGCCTACCCAATAGCACCATGTTCATTACCAGTAGAACTTGCATTCCCTGTTTTATGTCATTTCATTGCTCTGTCTCCACTAAATCAAAGTGCTTGAAGAAGGACATATAGACTTGTAAATGTCTCCCTTTGCTAATGGCTGCTATAATAAAATACTACTGATTGAGTGCTATAAAAAGCGTTTAAATTTTTCATAGTTCTAAAATTTTAAATCCAAAATGAAGGTGTTACATGTTTACTCTAAGACCAATCTCCTTGGTTTGTAGTTGGCCAACTTCTTACAAGGTCTTCACATGGCTTCCTTGCTATATAAACATCACCACTGTCTCCTAGTGTTCTCTTTTCCTCTTCTGGTGAAGTGCAAGGCATACTGAATTGGAGACCACATTATGGCCTCACTGTTACATAATCATGTTGTTAAAGATTGTGTCTTTATATATTGTCATAATCTGAAGCATTGTATAGTACATAAATCTTTAACATATACACTAATGTTGTTGATTAATATGATTGTTTATTGGTAGAGATTGAACCTATAGTCTTGCAGATGCTAAGCACATTATCTGAGACTTTTTGTTTAGAGACAGGCACCTGTATATTGACTAGGTTACCACCAGTCTCCTAGTCTTAAATGATTCCCATGCCTCAACCTTCCAAATTATTGAGACTATATGTGCCATGTGCCTGACTTATGGCACTTGATGAACACTAACCATAGGGAAAGGATTCATTTTATAGACTGTATATAGAACATTGTGAGCATTCAATAGCTGATGATTAACTTTACCTTTAATCTTCAGCAAAAACTATTAAAGGATATATGGAGGTTATAACTCCAACCATTTTTACTTCTGAATGATCAGACTTAGAGCCATAGCTTTATGTTACTTTTCAGTAAAGGAAATAAGCAAGTGACAATAGCCTTATTTATGATGATAAGTCTAGATTTCATGTAGATGTCCTATGAGGGGTGAACTAAACACCACATCCCATGTAGAATTCTAAGATTTGAACACTAACTTGTGCTCTGTATAAGCGATTTAATGACATTAGAGGCTGTGCCCTGTGAGATTTCTGCTATCCAAGCTGATATGTCAACTGGTATTGTATTTGTGCAGGTCTTGTTTAGTCAACCATTTTTTTGAGATTTTTAAGTGTTCTGCATTCTTGTCATTGCCTAGGGTATACTATATAGCAGCAGACATTCTTATACTCTGCTCTTACAATCTATGTGCCTCACATCTGCCCATTTCTTTAAGTCTTGTGTGTAAGGGCTGAATCAGTTGGTTCTGATCATGCAGTTACTTTTTCTTCCCTTTTGAACACTTGTTGATCTCTAGTATATGTCTGTCTACTGCTGATAAAAGCTATACTTATCCATCAATATGACTGTGTATCTAAGAATAAGCACTTAGAATACAATTAGATACTTCCCAGGATTAGAAAAAGTATAGTAATAGCATATGTTCTAGAGTCTAGGACCTTTCCAGTCCTGGATATCAGCTAGGCTTACTGTACTAGGCATGATTTTCTTCCTATGAGTGGGACTTTATCCAATGAGACAGACAGCTGTTGGCTATCACCAGGCTAAAATCCCATTACAGTCCATGGGTAAAATGCAAGAGGCCTATTTTCTTCTGAAGGGAATTGGAGGATGGGTTAAAATGATGAATAAGGAAAGGTGGCTGGCACCAGGAATGGGAAGAGAGGAGAAGCTATGGTTAGGTTGAAGTGTGAAGTGCATGAGAGAAGAAATATACATATATATATATATATCACAAAGAATGCATATAGATGCAGAGACACAGGCTTCCAACACAGATGAGAGACCCATTAAAACTCCAATCCTTGATATAAATTCAAAGGACAGGTAAGATAGGAGAAAAAAAAGGCCTAACTTAGTATTCTTAGAGAAAGACTCTCCAAATTGTGTTTAGTTCATTCTGTGCTGGCCATTCATCTACTGTTGAATGGAATCTGTCCTTACAAATAATTGATTGTTTCTCCATTGATTCTACTTTGGAGAAAAGCAAATTTTCATTTACAAGTAGCCATCAATTGGAGATTGCTTCTGGATTAAGGGGGAGGATATGTGTTTACTCCTCCTTCCAGCTCTAAAAGCTCATCTGCTTCAGACCCTTGCAGGTCCTGTGCATGCTGCATCAGTCTCTATGAGTTTATATGTGGGCTTAAAAACAAACAACAAAAAATAAAGGTCAAACGTAACTTGCCTCTAAAAAAGGAGAGAGATGGAGTGACATAATCTCTTACTTAAATTGAGACCCAGGAGTGCTGTCATTATTTCTTTTGAAAGTATAATGTCCTCACTCTTTGTTTTGAATGGACTTACATGAACTTCTAGGTATATTATGAATTCTTCAAAGTTGTCCTTACAATCTACAGTGTAACAAAATTTTCAGTTGAGTCATTTTTAAGCTTACTTCTAATAACATTCCTGCACCTTAATAAACCTATCTATACTTGTCAGTGCCCTTAGAATGAAAGCCACAGTCTTCATTATCTCCTGAAATCTCTTGACTGGGTTCATGGCCTAAAACATTTTCCATGAGCTCTGTTGGACTTTTTTTCCCTTCTTTTAAAATTCTCAATCTCAAAGATTTCAGGGTGTACTTTTTTTCTCAATCAGAACTTAATAATTCTCAGTATTCTTCTGGACTGAATATTGAGAATTTCCTTTCTTCTCTAAAACAGGTATATATGTCCCAAATGGTGCAGTGTTCCTTGACTTTTGTTTTTTTTTTTTTCTTTTGAAAAAATATTGATGCTTTGAATGATTCCTTTTTGTATATCTGTGCTTGGCTGACATATATATTTACTCTAGATTTCTCGCACAAATAAGGCTTACTGGGTTACGTGTGTTACATGTGTGTGTGTGTGTGTGTGTGTGTGTGTGTGTGCTCAGTACTTCACATTCAGAACTTACTCCACTATTTAACATGTAACTAGTTTTCAATGAAGAGTTGACCACAGACAACACACCTGAAAGTCACATAAATAATTTGCACAGAGTAATTAAAAAAAATTAGGAGAATGTTGAAAATACAAGCTTCTAGTTCCAGTGCAGGAAACCTACTCACATGGTTATAAATACACAATACTTGGGTGCCATGAATTCCAAATTAGACTATAACACTTGCTAAGAATAAATCAGTTGTGATGCATTAAAATTGTAACTCACCTGAATTGGTCCTCAACAGTAGTGGAAGAGTTTTATGAGACATGACACCTGCTATGTCCTGAAGTTTAGACTTTAAATGAAAAAATAATAATCCAAGATTAATAGAATTAAATTCTCAGCTCCAGTGATTTCAGTGATGTCGCTGAATGTACCTTAAAGGGTTTTGTGTAGTAATAATCATTAATAATACTGACTATCATTGTAGGTCCATGAATTTGCCACCAATGCCAAGAAGTGTAAAACCTGAGTTCAAAGAGTGTGGAATATAGTTGCATATGAATAATGGATATGACCCCCAAAGAGCAGGCATCATTTCCAATAATTATGAATCTATTATTAGTCTACAGTTTTGTAGAAACTACTCACTGCATGCTGCCATCCTCCTGGAGAATGATAGAGGTTTTGAAATGTAAAACAAAAGCTTAGACTTTATTGAGAGACAGTTGAATAGCAGTGATTTATCATTATGGCTAAGTTTTCAATAACAATAATGAAAAATTGTATAAAATGATATTGTATGGCCTTTGCTACACAAAGGTTGTTATTAATGAAGGTGATAGCATTTGTTATTCATTTAAACCCATTGACAAATTCTATAGATGTTGATTTATAGATCTCAGTGACAGTGAGTAGCCTATCACTAAGAGTAGACAGGAGCTTTGACACTTTATATTAGAAAATTTTAAATGAAAACACATAAGGTTGGTGTCTTAGAGTTAGCAGAGCTAAGCTGACTACAGAGCTCTTCCAACAAGCTAATCAAGTGTCTTTCCAAGTTGTAAAAACAAATAGGTTCCATAGTAAGACAATGGATGTGTGCATGTCATTTTCACAGACAGAAATAAGGTTGTGTGTAAGTGCTGGAAAAAGATTGTAGATTGTGAAAGAAAATAAGTTGGAGATTATATATGAGTAAAATAGGTCTATCTAATTGATTGGTGGATAAGAACTTATCTATTGCTAACTATACGATAATGGATTCAAGTTCAGAGTGTCTAATTTTCTTTCTTCTTAGTAACATACTTGATATTTCCTATCTTTTTATTCATTCATTGATTGAAATTTAAGCTTAAAATAACCATTAAAGCCCTTTAAATTAGAAGCAATTTTTCTCTGTCTTTACACTTATGTTCTCTTTAAACACACACACACACACACACACACACACACACACACACACACAAACACACACACACCCTAAATCAAAGGACGGTATCTCATCAAAATATTTACAACTTGAAACTGGCTAAACAAAACTAAATCTTGAAATATTGACATAGTAAAATCTTAATTAGCTATTTAATGATGGTGTGAAAGGTACTTCTTGTTCTTTCTAAATTTGGTTTAGCAGGTTTCTGGGGGTTAGGTTAGGCTGAGGTTATCACAACATAGGTTTTCCTTTTACATAATCTCATAGCAGAGTGAAAATCATGGTCCTCAACTTTCTCATCTGCAATTAGGAAATAGCTGTATCTATCACCTATTGCAGATGTATGACATGGGAAATACTAAGAATGTAAGAAAATTGCCGTTTGTAGTAAAAAATTTTAATTCAATTTTATAGATATTAAGATGAAATGAAAACCCAGTACCTGAGGACAAATGGTATTATGCATAGTAAGAGGGAGGGTATATATACTTAATTATAAACTATGCAGATGCAGCACCAAACAGCTCTTTTCAAATATCTGCAAATAACACTCAACATAAGCTTTCTGCAAGGAATATAGAATTAAGGTGAATAGTAATACAGAACCATCCCCATGTGTTGCTGTTGTGATTACAATTTCATGTAACCAAATGAGCAACTGATGTAGAGGAGAAAAAAATTACAATTGCGTGCATTTGCCCTAGAAAAATTCCCTGCTTACACGAAAAGATCAAATGTAGCTTGTTTGAAAGTTGTCACAGATACATAGACCTTAAGGACATTTAGTGGGTTTTGACAGTCTTATTTACATTTTTGAAAACTCCTTCTGATAACATTATTTAAAAAGACATGTTTTTGTGACAACATTCACATGTGTGAGGCAGCCTGAAAGGAAAAGGTATAGATAATGTGAGACTGTCCATCATTTCAGATAAAAGATGTGATGTCATTTTGTTCAGTGTGGTGGCCATGTTGGTAGATGGAATATAAATGTCTTGAATGTACAGCAAATGCTAGTCTAATGTTTAGATAACTCATACAACAAAAATATGATCCATCAGGAAGAATGAAATGCATTGATTATTTAAAAAATGATAGAAATATCAAAAACAATATAAGACACCAAAACTGACTCACAATAATAATTTTCTGTGGTAATATATTTTATAACTAATAAAACCAGTCTGGAATATCAGAGAACAGATGCACCCATAGTCAAAGGTAACTTTTACCCTGAGAATGTTCTATGACAGTATTTATGTAAATATAGATATTTTTGAAGCAATATATTTACATACAGAACAATGAATGTGATTGGGTTTTAAAAGAACTTGGAGTATATAAAAATGCTAATGAGTATTTTAACTATTGGAAAAACAGAAAGTATATGAAATTTATAAGTAGAAGGAAATATGTACTTTCAGATGTTTGTCATGTTTTATTTAGAAAAAAATAAACTTAATAATCACCATGAAGACAGTTAGTTATGTAAGGTATGCGGTTTGTTACATTCTCTTCTAAATTGTAACTTGGAAAGAACAAAGAAGTTTGGATTTTAAATGCTGAGTCTTGCCAGGCTTTGTTGTGCATGGCCACAATCCCATCTGCTTGAGGGTTTGAGGCAGGATGATGGCAACCCTGAGGCCTGCCTAAAACACTGGATTTGTATGGAAAAGCAAAGGAAACTTTTTAAAAACAGTGACTTCTGAATGTCTTTATTCACTTACAAATATTAAGTAAGAAGATACCTATGACATTGTCAAATGTTGTCTAAAAAATATTTTAAATCTCTGTATCAGTTGAGAACATTAACTTTTGTATGCTCTTAATACTTAGTGATATTCCAACATGTAAAGATTTATCAGAGTAATTCTTTGAGAACTAAAAGAGAAGAAAGAGAGTAAGCCACACAGCACCTTGAAAAAAGACTTCTGTTCCAGCTTGTAGAATTTAGACCCAGTAACCCCAACCTCATGAAATAGAGACAGATTCTATTTTTTTATTTATTCTTCTCTCATATATTATGTACAAACACAGCTTCCCCTCCTTCCTCTCCTCCTAGCCCCTCCCTCACACACCCTGTTCTCCAGATTCATTCCTCCTTTTTGCCCCCTAGAAAAGGGAGATATCCCAGGGATATCAATCAAATACGGCATATAAAGTTATAATAAGACTAGGTACATCCCCTCATATTAAGGGTAGATAAGGAAATTCAGTAGAAGCAAAAGAGCCCTAAAACAGGCAAAAGATTCAGAGACAGACACTGCTCTCATTGTTAGTAGTCCCACAAGAACAGATTGTTAATCACTGGCATGGTGAGCTATACAGTACAGTAAAGGATTTTTAAAATGCAAAATTTGAAGTATTTATATTAATTGTAGACTCTATGATATTAGAAAAAATACACACTGAAAGAAGCCAGCAATAATATTTAACCAAGAAGGAAATCAATAAACTTATCAAAATAAAATTCTTAGATTTTCAAACCCACATGAATTTAGCATACTCATCTGAATATGCTTCTATTTGGTTGAACCCCAAATCAACTTTGTTCTTGATCTGACATTCACATCAGAGTCTGGCTTTGAAGCAAATAGCTGCTGGGACAACTGAAGCAGTAAAACAGGAGAACATTTTGTGTCTGTGGAATACCTGATATGACGCGATCATTTGAGTCACCTGGTGTAATCAGGACATTGATGCAATCTTTTTCTTCGTGTACATGACATCTAGTCTAGAAAGCAAGTACCCATCATCACCACCACAAGTATCCATCATTACCACCACAAGCACCCATCATCACCACCATAAGCACCCATCATCACCACTACAAGCATCCATTATCAACACCACAAGTACTCACCCATCTTCCAGGAAAAAAGTGACTGCTTAATTTCAGATGCTTCTGAGAAATTCAATAAAAGGTATGTCAGGAATAGGAGGCAATGCAATTAAGAAGTCTGGTTTATAAAAAAATGAACTCATTTCTCTTTCTTAACCTCCCTGTTTGGTGTAAGGATAGTTGAAACAAGATGTAAGACTCATGAGAAATAATTTTAGTATTAATCTTTGTGTTGTCCTCTGAATCTTTATGTCTTTTGGGGATTGATTTGCCATTTCCTCTTTTGGTGTGATCAATTTGACACATTGTTTGATAAATTTGGGTGCAAAGTCCCATGGCTGAAAGGAAATCATGTATAAATCTTGAGCATAACCCATAACATTAAACTTAACTTTTAGGAATTTCTAATTATTATTATTTGGTTTATCCTTCACCCCAAAATGTGACTTGAATAATTCAAATTATTTTTTAAAATCACCCATGTATTTAACATGTAGTTATTAAGTTCTTGTTAATAATTAATTGCTAAGAAAGCAAGCCCTCTTTTTTACAATTGTTTGATGCAGTAATAATGTCTGTAAGGCCTATCACCATCTATTTGTCTCAGCTAGACTTGGTCTATAAATAGCTCTGTGGAATGATGGGCAGTTTTCAAGGCTTGTTGGCATGGAATCAATAAGTGGCATAAGGGACCACACGAATCAATTAGATTTTCCCTGGCAGGTTACCATGGAAGCTCCAACTCCTCAGAGAACTTCACTTCTCTCTGAGTAGGGATCTCTACATTTCTTTAATTAGAATGGATGTAATTTATTTAGTAATGGAAAATTTACTTGAGCAAGTTCTGTGAGGCATCAGACAAAATTCAGCCAGCTTTTCATGTTCAGAAGAAACACATGTAAGAATTTGCGCATTTCTAATACAAATCTTTCCTAAAAGTAAAAAGAAAATATAAAGATACTTATATTTTGGAAATGAGCTTCATTTGATTACAAAGCACTTGAGCTTGTTGTTCTAAAAATAAGCAGTATTCCTAGATTAACTTCCACAGTGGGTGTAATAATTTGTCACATGCATTTATTTAGTTACTGTGGTGTACTAACTGCCTATTAGTATTAATAATAATTTAAGCAAAGGCATCTCTTTGTTCTTATTTTAGTAAAAACTGAGAAATATTCATCAATTTTGAGATACCCTCTTAGCAAAGCCTAGAGGCCAGAGAGTCAGACTTGTTTATGGGAGGTTAGTCACATTCTGTCCTGTGTGTTTACTCATATGGTAGTTTGGGAAATTGCTATCTCTAGGGATACTCTGTCAAGGTAGTGACCTTTGTGGTACTTTTCCACACGACATACAAGCTATAAAAGAGACAAGGATAATCTGAGTAAATTATTCTTATTCTCTTGACAAATGAGCAATTTACAGTTAAACATTTTGCATACATCTGTCTTGTTATCTTTACTGGTGTGTTGATAACACATGATAGTCCTACTGGTTTAAAGATAAAAAAAAATAGATCACAAATTAAAAGGCAGTGATCCAAAGTCAATAGACCTCCCCTCCAAGAAGGAATGAACATGATGTTGAGAAAGCTTGACTTTAAGATTCCTGTTTTAATTCTGATCCAGAGGTACTCAGTTTTACCAGACATCATTTGGCACACATGTATCACAGAGTGCATGACTTAGGACTGGACAGACTATAAAAGAAAATGATAAACATAAAAAGTCCCACTCTGTGGACCTTATGACTAATGCCTTCCAGAAACTGCTGCTTGTGAATACTTGAGTTACCCATTTGCAAGCTGTTGGGGAGTTTAAATCTGCATGAAGTTTATGCATAGTCCTTAAATTAACACAGTAAGTGATTTTTGTTCCCTCATTACCTCTGATTCTGTACTAGTCTTTTGTGTCAATGTTGTTTAACATTACTTAGCAAGGATAATGTAAAATAAATCCTGTTTCTTCTGTCATTGAAGCACCACACAATGTGAAGATAAACATGTTTCAAGATGGTGGTTTTTTTTATTCACAAAGGATAAAGAAAAGTAGCCATGACAGCATATCCAACTCTCAAGAATGGTTACCCCAGTCATATTCACCACACCTTAAAGGGAGATAGTCCTGTAGTTTTTGCCTGGCTCCTAATCATATTTTATTTCATTTATAGACAGCCAAATTTAGCGGATCTGTGTTTATCAAATAACTTTCTGATTTCATTTGGAATATTAAATTAGCCTGGCGCATCCTTTTACATAAACTATATTAATTTTGTTTATTATAACAGTAAGGGACCCATGATTAGGAGAAAAAAAGTATCTGCCATCTTTAAAAAAAATGAGACATCATGTTACTATGTAGCTCTGGCCATCTAAGTTCAGACTTTGTAGACCAGGCTGACCTGAAACTCATGGAGATCCACCTACCTCTGCTACCCTGTATTGGAATATAAAATTGTGCAGCACCATGCTTGGCTAAAATCAATCTTTTGACTACTTTGTACATACTAAATAAGTTACTCATACTTTCAATCATAGATTTTTTTTTTTAAAATTTCAGCTTTCCCATTATGAATTGCAAAGTCAGTGTATACCAGTGAGCATTCCTGGTAATCTAAGTATCTCTGCCAGAGTCTTTTTTCATATATCCCTTATGTACTGGTGGTTGAATTGGGAGCTTTCTTCATGCTAGGCTAGTCCTCTACCAGCTGAGCTATGCCCCAGCCCTAGGTGTCTAGTAGTCTGAGAACTTAGCAAGAGGAATGCTTGGGAGTGGTATCTACTTATTTGTATGAAAGGTTTGTGGGGATTTATTCATATCATCAATAGTTTTTTACAATATGAAATGACACTTTGTGAATTTTCTAGATGTATTTTAATATTCCTATTAAAATTTCCTGACATTAAGGGTGAACCTGCTACCATAAAAATTATGTCAATCCCTACTTTCATTTCTTAGTTGAAGACTTTAGCTGGGTTGCTTCAAACAGACTAGAATCTATGATTATTTTTAAACACATGCTTGCTGTGATCTTTAATGCATTAAGCCAAACTCCTTGATAACTATAGCAGATTTTCAGAGAAAAAAGATATGTTTATACCTATTGAACTGGAAAACTTGAACAACGAACTCTACTGTTTTTTTTTTTTTTTTTTTCAAGGCC